>CAODLS012499519.1:0-13664 GCA_948243855.1 Flueggea neowawraea | reverse complement strand
AGAAATGTAGAAAACGTAATTGTAATAATAAAATATATAAATAATTAATAATAGTAATTTATAGAAAAATAAATTTTTGAGAGAGTATAGAAGAGATTGAGATTGAGAGAGAAAAAATGGTGTAAAATTGATAAGAATAAGGTGGGGTATTTATAGAGTTGAAAAAATAATAAAAAAAAAATAACCGTTGGAACCTCCGGTTCAAATCGCCGGTTGAACCGGCGGTTCTCTGGTTTTTAAAACGTAGAATCGGAACTTAAACCGTAAATCGTCGGTTTTGGTCGGCCGGTTCCGATTCTTGATCGGTTCCGATTTTAACCAGTTTTGACTAGTCCGATTTCATTTCGATTCGCCGGTTTCGGTTTGATTTTTACAATTCTACTTGGGATTAATAGGTGAGAGAAAAGTGTTCGGGGCTTGAGGGGTTCTGAGCGAAAGTTCATGGGGCAACTTAAGGGTTCGGCCAAAAAAATTGTGGTAATTAGGGGGAAAAAACCCCTTATTTTCACCAATCCATCAACAATTTCTTAAAACCACCACAAGCCCATTAGTATTCACTACTTTATCTTTCATTTCCGACGGGTAGCCGGTCGTGGGGTGGCCAGAAACCGGAGGAATTGAGAGGGGAAATTCTGAGGTTTGTCGCCATTTCCCGACAAACGGAGCAACCAATCGGCGCAAGACCGCCACCGTTAGTCTCATTTCGCCAAGCTCTTTAAGTTAATACAAAAGGTCATTATTGGTCCGGCCGAAACCAATTGTCTACGTAATCGTTGTTCTTTGATGAAATTGTGAACAAAAGAAGCTGCTTTTTCCAAAATTTTATTCTTGACGAGCCTGTCTCCAGGAAGGAGCTTTTTTTTTTGGTTTGTGATTGAAAATGAGCATAACCTTTCATTTCCTTTTTTTTTTTTCGGGATTTGAATGATGGATTGGTTTTTAACGTTGCAGGAATGGAGGGAAAGGAACAGGGAGATGAATGAAACAAGCAAATGATTCCTACTTTAACAGGTAAAATGTCTGTTGTGAGTTGTCAAGTTTTCTCTCAGTATAGAGTAGCATATGTAATTTCTTTAATCAATTGCAGAGTGACAAGGCTTTGAAAAACATGGTAGAGTACTTCATATGGTAAGTTCTTTCGTGTCGATGAAAGAAATTATCTTTTGTAGTTTGATATTTTGAAATTTGCTACCTTTGCATTGCAACTAGGATTTGGAACCATAATTTTGACGGGAAGTTTTGGTAGGTGTTATTAGTATTCATCATGATAGGTTTATTGAGCACCTGTTTAATGAGTAATCCGTCAGAACCAACTTGGTCAATCTTCTAGCTTTTATTTTTTGAACTGTGATCAATCTTCTGGCTAGGTTTACAATTATGCTGAAAAATGTTACATACTTAGATTTACTTTCTATGATTTAGAGGCTTTAAAGTACTTTTTGTTGCTTGTGGGAAATTATTCACACATAATTTGCTTTGCTCACAGAGTTTGTAGCCTTCACTGCTGACTGGCACCGAAAGATGCTTGATCTTTGATTCAGTTTCATTGGCCACCCTATCATTGTTTTGTGACAAGCTGCAATTGAATCACTAGATAATTTTGGATAGCAGTTCTGATACGGAAAAGAAAAAACAAAACATGTTTCAGGCTGCAGTTAGGTATTTTTCAACGAAGCCAAAACCAAAAATGAAGCCAATAGAGCTCAACTCACCGCCTGAACAAACACAAACTATCACAAGAGCAATCTTTGACATTGTCAAAGAGCATGGTCCTCTCACTGTTTCCGAAACTTGGGACAGATTAATTAAAGGTACGTGTTCAATCTTTTCAACAATTCTTAATGATGTTTTCTTTTGTGGTAAATTGAGAGCGGCTAATTGCAGATTTGGTAAATTGAGTAGATTATGTAATATAAAAATTGCACTTCTTCTTATCAAAACCCTAGATCACAGATCCGCCGTTTCCTTCCCCTGCCTCGTCGGATATATTTATACAACTCTTGATTGATCTTTTCTGAATAATCCATCATTTCTTCTGATGTGTAAGAAATTAATTGTTTTCGATTTTGGGTCGGATATATTGTTAATCATGAACTAAAATCAAATTGCAAGTTGGAAATAGTTGCAAAAATGAGGTTCGGGTTTTGGTTCGAAATTGATTTCTAACCGAACTTGAACGAAAAAAACAGATGCATCGAATTAAGTCCTACTCTTTAATATTCCCATGGAAATTTGCGTTGCGGTTTGGCTCCACCGGTCGGCGACCGAATGTACAACCCAATCAGATAACATGAGATAAGACTCGGGATTGTGCAATATGAGACGACGATCGTCGAAATCTATCAAGAATCTAGAAAATGCGTCACCGTCAATGTAAGAGACAGAAGCCAGAAAATGCAGAAACTTCCGTAAGAGAAACATAACAAGACACTTAATTACCAAGCAAATCAAAAGAATAGAATAAATTTTTCAAGTCTAAATAAATTAAATATCAATCAATGCTCCTCAGAATAGTAGAGCGACCACATACAGAGTTCTAGAGCTTTTCAGAAATTGGAACGGCATTACAATTATTTCCCATCATCATTGGAGCAATCTATAAAATGAACTTCAGTAAAACTGCTCAAAATCAACCAATTAAGTGCTTCTGTTGAATTCAAATGAATGGTGAAGCCGATATCAGAAAGGCTTATAAGTCTGGTAAACCCTAAATCTAAACCAGAGAATAATTTGAATGGGACACTCTTTCCAATTTGGGAACCATTGTGACCCGAAAACCCTTTTTTGTAATACGGGTTTAAGAGGTCGGTTGGCCCACCCCCAAAGCAGTTCATGACAGCAAAGAAAATGACTTTAGTAGAAAAAAATTGGGCATTACTTCTGAAAGAAACACCCAAGTAAACTGAAGTCGACAATGTCAAATAAAATATCGAGTTGAGAACGTTATAAACAACGGTAAACAGTTTCAGAAATGAAAAAAGAGACAACTCTTTAATGGTAATAATGATTCTAACCGTCTCACATTTTTACAGTGAGGAAAACACAAAAAGCAAACAAGTTCACAAGGCAATGCATTCGTTTTGTCTTTTAGGCAATAAATCCTGGAAGTAAAATACTGTTTTGGGTCATACAGGAGACAATTACCCTGGAAATCTGGATGATAGACCAGGGAAGTGATGACAGAACCAGCTACAAGGTTGACTGCAAAAGCAAAAGTTGATTCAGTAACTCTCAATCCCTTATAGCTACTTCTACCTGTTATTCACTGAATTCAAACCACTAAAACAAATCAGTTCTAGTTACTCCTCAAGATTCCAACGTAAAAGGAACTATTTATAAAGTAGCAACCAAGGACACAAGAAGCAGTGACAGCCAAGGTAAGCAAAGGGAGGGGCAAGTCAAATTCATGGAATTGTCAGTTTCCCAGCAGCAGCAAGCTACTTCTCCCACATACGAGAACTCAACCAAAGCGAAGGATTTTGCATGGGACAAGAGCAAAGTTGTACATAATCCGACGTTGCATCACCAAGCTGCTTTGTTGGAGGGAAAATGAAGACGAGTAAAGACCGTAGGTACAAGTTTTCCAGGAAACTGCCACCGTCATGCTCACATCATCACATGCATGGAGCAATTTTGTTAGGTGATGCTAAGAAACTATAGTATATGAAATACAGGGGCAGCATAAGGGTAAAGGAGTAAAATACATGTAGTGATTCAGTTGTGTTAAATGAAGGCAAATGCAATACTTCAGGCTGCAATTGCTAATTAGCATCCGTAATTTACACACCTAAAGAAAAACATACCTCCTACGAAAATTCTTCCTGGTATTTTCGCAAGATAAAGCTGAGAAATACGATGCCAGCATGCCTATTTGCCAACAGTAGTCCACATAGTTGTTTCCAACGAATGGATGTAATCAATCTGCAAAAGAAGGAAATAGTACACTGCAACAAATCTCCCCTAATTAACTCCTACTAACTGCAATATTCACACAACATACTGCAGAAAACTTCACCAAGCAACCATATTTATAGACGCCTGCACATTTTGCCAATGGAATACTACCGGCACATAACTTCTCTCTATCATTGTCACAGTTATCCTGTCTTGGCCAAAAATATGGCTGTTTAGAAAGCAAGAACTCACTTTCATGGATTTGGTTTCCATGACAGAGGATATGAAATGGAATGCAAGCTGTGATGAAAACGCCAGTGTGACAAAATCAACAACAGTTATCAAGATCATTTCATGTCCGCGAAAAAAACAAAACCTCTCTCAAGGTTTTCCACATGATGCAACGAAAGGAAGTACTTTATTTATGATTGCCACTCTAGCAGTGACTAAAATATTTGCCTCCCTGCCTTGCAATTACTAACATACAAAAAACAACAAAAGGAGGGTAACGCCCATGCCACTAGAATTCACAACTGCCTACCATCGCTATCTCTTATTTTATGAACTGAGCCAAAAAAAAAAAGACTGCAGTACACAACAAGACAGCTCTCTTGCATTTGCTGTCACCAATACCAGCAAACACGAACAGTCAGATGGATGGGAAAATGAACAACCATCTCCAAGCATACAATGAGCTTGTGTTCAAAACATCACCATTTACATCAGAAATAGAAAGAATTAACTATATCCATGAGACGCTATAAACAAAAAGATTAGCAGATGTACGATGCTCTCTCACATTAGTTGTCACTAATACAAGAAAACATGAATGCTCACAAGGAGGAACAAACAAAAGACAATCTCTAGTTTGATCACATAACACTTCAACTGATCAACAAAAACATGCATCCGATAACATTTCATACAAACAATTACATCAGAAATAGTAAGAGATTAATTACATACACAAGCCATTAGCTCTACCAGAAAAAAAAAAGATATAAATGCAAAAACAACTATTTTCAGACCATTTATCACCAAAATTATAGACACAATCAACCAAATCCTTTACTTACGGCAAGTACAGTTCGAACCAAACAAAAAAATTTCAGTAGATCACATAACATGGAAAAATACAGAATATTAACAAAATAACCATTTTTATGGTAACAAAAAGATTCTTTTTCAAAGCTCTCCCATGATAGAAACAAGATCACTGTAATAATCACATGACTATATTTCGTTCTTTATAACAACACGAAAAGAAATTAGGGATTTCACAAAGAAGTCAAAAGTCAATCAAACGGGGAGGTCAGATACGCCGTCGTTTCGGTGCGAGTCATTAGTGAGGGTAAGAGGGCGATCTTTACCCTCGTCCTCGAACTCATCGTCGTCGGGGTCAGTGGTGGCGATGTTAACGCAAGAGAACCGCTCCAAGGAGGAGAAGAAGGCGGAGATCACGGAGGCGCTGACCCAACTGGCGACGTTATTTAGATTCTCCAACGATACAATGCTCCCGTTTGAGCTGACGTTCTCATTGTTGGCGTTGCTGGTGTGGTTCTCCATTGGTGATGATCTGGAGAGAATTTGAGGAGGTTTTGAAACCCTAATTTGGAGAAAGAACGAAGTTGGGGATTTTGTTTCGTTTTTTTAGAGAGAGAGGGAAAGAGAGAGAGAGAGAGTCAAAAGGGCTTCGATTGAACCGAAAGGAAGCGACAGTGGGTTGGAGCGGATTTTAATTTTTTTTTTTACTATTGATTACATTATTCCCTCCATAATTGCGGGTGGTTCATATTAATTAATGAACAATTATATTAGAGAAAATATATTGATTATAAAAATATGGTTGTTATTTATTTGTCCATAAAGAAAGATTATATATTTTTTTTAATTTATCTCAAATTATAAGTTAATTTTTTTAATATTAATAATTATGTCAATTATATAATATTGTTTTTACTTAAATATATAATTAATTGTATTATTAACTACTCATTGAATTGTTATAAGAATGTTTTTGGAAATATTTACTAAAATTAATAATTTTACCTAATTTTCTTAATTTTTGTATAAAAATATTGTGACTTATCTTTATGGATATATGGAGTATTTGTAAAAACCATCAATGTAAGAGGATCTTCAATTGTTTGGACACAAGACTATTGATTACCATATCTAACTTTTATTAAACATTTTCTTATCAAATCATCTCTCTTTAATATATTTGATGAAATATCGCCCTTTTTTACTAAAAAAATATATTCTTTTTTAATAATTTAAACTATCATTAGATTCTAGTATGAGATTTACTGTCACCTTACTTTTTATTTGATTTTTTATAATATATACTGCATAAAATATATTTTTTTACAGAAACAAATAAATATTTTTAATTAGTGAAAAATTATATATTTTATAAATAATAGCATAAAATTTTTTTACGTAAAAATATAATTAATTTAAAAGTACATAGAAATTGAACAATTACATATAATAGCATAAAATTTATTTACCCAAAAATATATATTTCACTCAAATAATTAAAATTTACTATATATAAATTGAATAATTACAGATATATTACATGTAATAATAAAGAGGAAATTACACCCGGTTTCATTTTTTGTCATTTTTATTTCACATTTACAACTAAGACATTATGACTTATATTACCCAACATTCTTGTTTTTACTTTCAATAATAGCACAATATTTATACCTTTTTTTTAATTTCTCTTTCCTCAACCACCCTCTCTCTCTTCCTCTCTCCTTCTATGTTTTACTCTCTTCCTCTTTCCTAACTCTTCTATCTCTTCCTCTCTGCCTCCCTATATCCCTTCTTTTTTTCCTCCACTCTTCGACTTATCTCTCTCTCTCCTCTCTCCCCCTCCTCAAACGTGATGCGATTTCAGTTCTTCTCCCCACTCTCTCTCATCTTTCGTCTCTTGATCTCGGATTGCAAAGAAGATGAGAGGACAACGTGGTGGTGCAAAGTTAAGCATAAGGAAAGGCGATGAGAAGTTGAGACGATAGCAGAGAAGGAGGTTCATTCGAGGCCAAGCAGAGAAGGAGGTTCATTCAAGGCCATGGTGTTTTTGTTCGAAGGCTAGGGTAGAAAGAAGCGGTGTTTACATTGGGCGGCGGCTAGGGTTTCTCTAGTTGTAATAGCGTGTAAGGAAGACCTTTTATGTTTTAATTAATTAATTTTTTTTACTGTACTCATTTTTGTTCTCGTTTGTACTCATTTTGTTTTTATTTTGTAATCATTTTTTGTAAGCATTTGTTGGTGTAATCAACAAGTTTTGAATAACTCGTACTTATTATGTAAGTGTTTATTTATGAATGTACTTGTTTTGTACTCACAGTTTTACCGAATAATAAAGAAAATATTAAGCTCTCAGTCCCTAATATCTTTTGGTTGTACTCATTTTTATTCCTCTTCTGTACTCATTTTATTCTCATTTTTGTACTCATTTTTTGTAAGCATTTGTTGATGTAATCAAAAATTCCCAATTTGAGGTACACTCGTGTTGTACTCGCTTTGCTTTCGTTTTGTTCTCATTTGTGTTTTTAAAATTTTGTTTAACATGTACTCATTTTTATTGGTGATTGTTCTCTATTTGTTGTTATATTAATTTATATTCGTATTGTTCTCGATTTGCACACATTTTCACTGGTCAAAGAATGTGGTCAACGCTATTTTTGTTGGTGTTTGTTCTTTTTTTGTTATTGTACTAATTTGTACTCGTATTGTTATCGAATTGTACTCATCGTCACTAATCAAAAGAGTGCGGTCAATGGCATTTTTTTTAGTATTTGTTCTTTGTTTGTTCTCATTTTGTTTTGTTAGTATATTTTTGTTAGTGTTTGTTCTAATTTTGTTGTTGTACTCATTTTCAATAGTCAAAAGAGTATGGTCAACGTCATTTTTGTTGGTGTTTATTATTATTTTGTTGTTGTATTAGTTTGTACTCGTGTTGTTATCGGATTGTACTCATTTTTATTGGTAAAAAGAGTGTGGTCAGCACGTGGTCAACTTTTTGACGCGTGGTAAATATGTGGTTAAATTGTGGTATTTGTGAATGTTTTATTCCATACTGCTATTTTTGACATATTGTTGACATGTTGTGCCATTTGTGAAAGTTTTTTTTGTGTGTATATTTGTGTAGTTAACCAAATAATAAAAGTAATAAAATAGTATTAAAAATAATTTGTCTAGAATTTTTTATGTACCACTATAATAAAAAGGATAAAAATACAAAAAAAAAGAAACAAAAATATAAAAAAATTAAAGACAAAAAAATAAAAAACTATTGTTGACAATTGCAGCAAAATCAAACAAGAATAAAAAAAAATGGCGTTAGAAGGTCCAAGGCAAGGGGATTGGTTTCCCTACAATGCGAGTCCAATGAGGAACAAATCTATTGAATTGAACTCCACTATGGATGCTCTAAACCTCTCAATCTGATTTTTTTCAACCTATTGAACACTTCATTTGACAAGAACAGGGTAGCTCGAATCAAGCAAAAGATAATGTCGAGCACTTTTTATGAAAACGTAACTGAGAGGGATTGAAGTGTGGTACGATGCCAATAGGGTATATATAGTATAATACGTATTTAGGGGGAAAAAGAACAAAATTGAAATAAAATTTGAAATCAACATTTTCTAATTGTTCTTTGTCTAATTGTCTTATTTGGGAGCATACCTCGAAGTTGTATGCTAGTTTTAAAGCTCGATCGCTTTTGATTAACGAACTTCATCATTTCAGTCAAAACACACTCCGTAATTTCTATAATAAGTGAACCTCATCTGATAATCATGATACGGTAAATTAAATGCGAAAGTATGAAACAATCTTGAGAAAAATAATATTCAATTAAAAGCAAAGAGACCGATATTTGTATTTTGCCAGTATGATGGACATCAAGATAAACTGATACAACTCCATTTTCTGCCAAAAATTTGAATCCAAACGTGTATCTTAAGTGATGATTGGGACGAACCCGGAAAACTGTTTATCTTGCAATTGTTTACGCCATTTGCAACGACCCATTCATGCTACACTAATCTGGCTCGATCCAAAGTAGTTATCAAGTTGAACTGATGTTTAAGATGATGACTGGAGGAGCGTCTTGTAATCTTGGAAAGTTCCATTGAAGGGTGTTACTTTTCCTTCTGACACTGCCCATAGCTCCTCCACGCTTCCCGATATAAGATGTTCATCGTGACTAACCTGCAAAAATTGAATATGTGAATGTCAGAAAAGTTTGGGTGAATTGGTGGCGACGACGATGAATGATCAAGAGAATGTCCAAATATACCATGAGGATCCCTCCTTGGAACAAAACAAGGCCTTGGATTAATGCCTCCACCGCATCCAAATCCTACATTTGATGTTATGTTCATGTCAGGAAACATCTTCATCAATTTTCACACAAATTTGGAATGACAAGAATGTATTTCCGTCAGCGCGATACAATTCCATCAACATAATATAGAACATATGAATGTTCATCTAACATCCCATGCATGAACAGCTGAAAGAGGTAATTGTATTGTCCTAAAAATATAATCTTATTAGTCATCACATTATACACTTGATCAAACCTGAGTTTTATTCCAGAGTCTACTCTCCTAAAATCAAATGTGCACAAAATTCCAACTCCCTTGATTGAAAATACAATTCCAGTCAATCAAGGAATTCTGCACCGACAATTTTGGTGTCCCATCAGAATATTAATTAATTCTGTGGTGCCATATTGTTGGTAATAGAGGAACATTTTATCAAATATTATGTATGTATAGGCTGAAAAAGTACTGTTACGAGAGTGCCCTTCAACGGGAATTATAGCATCAACATTAAAACTTTAGCAAATGAACAAGAATCTTGAGTTCATAAATAAAAAATTTAAAATTCAAGATAAAATCAGCAATATTTTTCCTCGAAAAGTAGCAGATATATATCAATTTCATTCCTGTTTCCGACATCCTCAGTCACATTTCAATTAACTAAAAAGTTAAAACAAAGGTAACGACTCACAAGATGATTTGACGGCTCATCAAGCAATATTAGATGCGGCTTCCTGAAAGTTATTTTCGCAAATGCTACCCTGCTTTTCTGACCACCTAATTCGAGCAAAAAAAGAAATTAGAGTATTTATCAAGCTTCAGGATAAAATAAAAGCAACAGAACATATGCTACTGAAATTTTGGGTTTTTATTAAACACATAAAATTCTCTCAACTTTAGTAAAATTCATCTAGTATTTTCAAAAAAAAAAATCAACTTCTTCATTCGTACAAAATAATCTTCAACTTCCATGTCAGAAACATCAATGAAGCCTGAACATAAGAGCTAGACCTGATAAGGTATACATTGGTTGAAGAGCAAGATTTCCTGTTACACCAAAGGAACCTAAATGAGCCCGGAGCTTTTGTTCAGGTACTCCCTACAAAAGAAGAATAAATTAGATAACAGAAAAGAAAAAAAAAAGCACATAATATGTCCAATAAAGGAAGTGGAACAGTGGAAGTATCGTAAGCTCAAACAGGCAGTAAAAAAGACCTAAGCTGATGCAAAAATGTGGCAGAAAATTGCGAACAGAGAAAGAAAGCTCCAATTCATGGAATTTCTCTAAGCATAATTTTGGATTCAAAGGACACATTGTGTAGATTTCCAGACTATAAACAGTATGAAATTGATAGGAAAGCAGAGCTGCCATTAGTTGAGCAGCGCAAGTAACTAAAAAGTAATAGATATGATAATAGAAGATGGTCTCCATTGATTGTAGAAGATAACAAATATAGTAGATTAATGGAGATAAGAAACAAAGAGATCACAATGGATCTAATGGTAGTTTTCAAGAGACTACCCCTCTCCCTTGGATGGCAATTTGAGAGGCTATCCGCTCTCCCAAGCCGAATGGCCGAAACACAAAAATGACCCAAATAATTCCTTGCTACCCACTCACACCAATCCAACTTATATATAGAACCTAAAAACCCTAAAGTTGTAACTACCTTGCCACCTCATATATTTATATTAAACCTAATAATATTAATAATGCTGCTAAGTAACCGTTCAAAAAAAAATAATGCCGCTAATTCTTTGCCAGTAGAAATATATGAAATCTATAATAAAAACTTCCTTAAAAGAAAATAAAAACTGAAATTATTTCGACCAAGAAACTCACTGGGAAACAGCGCATCATATACAAAAGGGGATTGGAGGATAGGTCGAGTCCATCAACATGATGCTGACTAAACACAGCAATACGAACCTAGAGGCCAAAAAATAAATTTAGTTTCAACAGATAATAGTATATCTCAAAAAGAATCTCGCAAATGTTTTCAGAAAAGCAGAAGCTTTGTATAGTTGTAGGCTAACAAAATAGTATAAACAGAGTAAACGAGAGGAAACTGGCTGTATTTATGTTTTTCCTAATTTTAATTCTTAATTAGCCTCTTCAAAAAGAATATTTTATGATTGACAGAACTCTAGACTTGCAACAGTATTAATTGCATCTATCCAATAAAGTAAATCAAAGGAATATTAGGAATACCTTCGCTGAACGAAAGACAGTACCCGAGCTTGGTTGTAATTCCCCAGCAATTAACTTCAGTATTGTTGATTTACCGATTCCATTTGGCCCCACCACTGGATATTAAGGAAGAAAAGCACACACATTATGTTCAATATTCACAATTAATGCCCTTAAAGGGTTTTTCATGAAACAAGAATTTTATACTTTGGTGAAGTCCACAAATTGTACTCGTAGACAAAAATCTTAACTAATTTTGTTTTCATACTTACTTGCTATGCGGCTGTCCAGATCTATCCCAAAATTCAAGTTCTTAAACAATAGTGGGCCTCCAGGATAACCAAATGATGCATCACTGGATATAAATTTTAAAAAAACATAAAAAAGCATTAAATAAGACTTTGATTTTCATCGGACAGCTTAGTATTAGAAAAAGAACAAGATTGATGTTCCCAACACTTCATTCAACTGAAAAGTGGTATTTCAAGTAACTTCCAGTCATAAAAAATAAACTACAATAAGGGAATTGCAATAGCACACAATATAAAGGACTTTGATAGATTATAATTCAAATTGTGACACATGAGCTGTGACAGAAACCTGAAACTTATTACAGGAGGGCCCGGCCTATCATCAGGGGTTGGAAATTCAAATTTGTAGCTGCAACAATAAGGGCGAGAAAAGAGGAGTTAGAAGTATAGCAAGACATAAAGTAGACATTAATGGTTATTCAGGAAGAAAAATGCATACTCTGGGTCGTTAACAACTTCATCCACATAGCCCATTCGGTCTAATGCCTGAAAGAGTCAACACGAAGAACAGCACAGGCATTTGTATCAAGTGAGCAGAAAGTTGAAAGATTTTTAACCTATGATGCAATATAAGATTAACCAAAATCTTGATAATAAGCACCTTGATTCTTGACTGGACAAGAGATGCCCTCTTTGCATTATAACGGAATTTGTCTACAAAGGACTGCATGACCAGAGAACATTTGCTTGTCAAACACAACATAAATTTTCTTCAAAATATGAAAAACATCATATATCATGTCAAATACTATAAATGTATCTCTTTCTTGTTCAAATCAAACTCCAAGATTTTGAATGGGAATGAGTTGAAAGCAATAAAAAGAGGCCAATTTCATCCTTAGTAACTAAGGATCCTTGTAATACAAAGTAATGGAAGAACAAATATATAAAGAAGTGAATAGTGAAGAAATAATTACAGTTGATCCCTCTAAAATAGAAAACTGAGAAAAGACAAATAAATACTACTGAAGAAAATTTCATTCTGTTAGCTTTTTCATATAAGAACCTGCATATGAGCTCTCGCTTTCTCATTTGCCTCAAATGCTTTTTGTTGGTTTTTAAGCTGCTCCTCCCGTGTCTTCTCAAAGGTATCATAATTACCTTTATAAGTGGTCAGTTTTTGGTTTTGTAAATGAATAATATCTGTGACCACCTGACAAAGAAGAAGTTAATGAAGAGATGACAAAGGTAAGAGTGATAGCATATAGTTGCTGTACTTTTTAAGCCTTTACCGTATTCAAGAATTCTCTAGCATGAGATACAACTATAACTGTTTTTGGCCATTTCACCAGGTAATTTTCCAACCATAAAACAGCATGAAGATCGAGATGGTTCTGCAAACAAAATAAAAAAAACCTATTACAAATCATCAAAAGAAACCATATGTGCTGGATAAAGCATATAAATACAACTCACTGTTGGTTCATCAAGTAGCAATAAATCAGGCTCTATGAACAGTGCCCGAGCGAGCGCTAGTCTCATTCTCCATCCTCCAGAAAATGCTTTGGTTGCCTTCTTCATCATATCTGGAGAGAAGCTGAGACCCTACAGAGCAAGAAGTGTTAGAATAATGCATCAAACAAGTCAACAGTTTGACTGGAGCAAATTAAGTTAATTTGAAATGACCCAAACAAAACTGGAAAAGAGCAATGGGCAAGATAATGGCTTGTTTTCAAGAGTGAAATCATTCTCCCGGAAACAGCCAGCTTCATGCCCCTGGGCAAGATTATCCTTGCTTCCTAATCATTAAACTTTTTGCTTTCTCGGGAAGTATGCTTAGCATATACCGATACAAAAGATAGAAAGCCTGTCTGATTATTGAAGAATAAGTTATGCAGGCAATTTACTTTTGAGAGTGAAGAAAACTGACCGCAAGAATGGAAGAAGCACGAGCTTCTGCAAAATCTGCATCTATCT
>CAODLS012499485.1:0-11871 GCA_948243855.1 Flueggea neowawraea | reverse complement strand
AGTGTATGCTTGTCTATTTCTTCCAAGGGGTTGGCAATCACCGGGATAGATGACAGGAGATACTGGAATCACATTCCAACTGAAGAATCAAGGTGAGTTTTAAAGAAAACCTCTTCGATGTGTGTATTGGAAGATTCATGGAGAATCAAAATAGTTTGTCAGCCTTTGAAAATTATTTATTTGTTAGATTGGTTGATCAAGTCCAAGTTGATCGGGGCATTTGCTTGCCGAATTTCTTCAAAGAAGGTTCTTGTTTTTTAAACTCTTTATATGTATTCTACGAATCTAGATTTTAGGTGCATGATATCTGAGAGAATCTGTGGTTGGTGGACTGTGTTATGGTGTTCACTTTTCCATTTTTTTTGCTTTTATTTGCAGATGTGGTCATGCTAAAATGATTCCAACATGAATACAAGCTTAGCCTTCTCTGGATTATATCTAAACATTTCATGTCTATTTCCTTTTCCCCGTTAGATTAATTCAGTCACCGTAAAGTCATATTCTTTTGATGCTGAAAATTTTGTTTCAGATAGGGGAAATTCTTTGGCAAATTTTTTGTCTGTCAATAATATTACTTGGCTTCTAAATGTTTTTAATCAAGCAGCACTATGTGCCTCCTTTGGACAACTGTGCTACTGTTCAAGCAGCACTATGTGTTCTAAATGTTTTTATTCAAGCAGCACTATGTGCCTCCTTTGTACAACTTTGCTACTGTTCTCTTCCCTCCGATTGGATGCTGTACTACATTTTTCTGGGATTAATCCGACTATTAATTAAAAATTTCCAGTTTTAGATAGTTGGTGGTAAGAGAGTGGTTACTATAGCAAGGTTTGTAGGTCTACCAACTTGAGATGCAATATTTTATTAAAATAGGTTAGTCATCACACTTGTGCCTGGTTAAGAAGATTGAATGTTTGCCATATTTTGCATTAAACTCTTTTGCTAGCATGGTCAGTGTGTATCCTCAAGAGCATGCTTGTCAAAAATGATTTCTGTGTTTCATGTCATCTTAACCAAACACATGAAATAGTTCTGTGAATCATATCTTCTAAGGTAATGGCATGCATAACTTGGTCTTTGTTATTGTGCCACCCAACTGTTAATAATATTATGTCTTTGATGTTTATGTAAGAATATACTAGTTTTTTTGATGTTCTTGGGCATGTGCTTTTTAATGTCTGGGCAAATTGAAATTAATCATTTTGGATGCTGGGTTATTGACATAAAAATGGAGATTATCTTTCCTGAAAGCGGTTGTTGATACACTCTTTAAAATTTTGTCTTTATTTTCTTGGAAAAAGATGATGATTTTAGTGCTTTCATTGATCTGGAATTTCCATTTCTTGTTGCATGTAGATTCCATTCTGTGGCATATCTTCAACAAATCTGGTGGTTTGAGGTTGATGGGGAGTTTGAGTTCCCATTCCCTGCGGGGAGTTACAGCCTGTTCTTTAGGCTACAATTAGGGAAGACAGGCAAGAGGTTCGGTCGCAGAATCTGCCACACTGAGCAGGTTCATGGTTGGGATGTAAAACCTGTGCGATTTCAGCTATGGACTTCAGACGGTCAGTATGCTTCTTCACAGTGTTTTCTCAATGATACTGGGAAATGGAATCTGTACCATGTAGGGGACTTTGTTGTTGATGCTTCTAATGCATCAACAAAACTAAAGTTCTCGATGACACAGATCGATTGCACACACACAAAAGGTGGTCTTTGTTTAGACTCGGTATTAGTATACCCTTGTAAATTTAGAGAAAGGTTAAAGCATTTTTAAGCTGCACTTTAACCTTGTAGGCAGGATGCTCTATATTGTAGAGAGTTAAGATCATAGGTAAGACGAGCGGAGTCAACTATGTATCAGTTCGGTTCGCTAGGGTAATGGATCATTTGTGTCCAAGCAATGTGTATAAGTTAATTTTTTGCTTGTCCATAAGTGTGTAATTTTTGGGTCTTGTTTTTTGTAGAAGCCTCAAATGGGTTGATAGGGAATGTGTAAAACGATTATCACGGTACCGGCATTGTAGCTTATTTCACGAAATAAAAATATTTTTTGGTTCTTCTCTATGATGACATTGTAAAAGTCTATTTAACAAGTAGCAACGAATTAATTATTGGTTGTGAGTTAGTTACATGAGTTAACCTGTACAAAATTGCAGAACTCTGCTGTTTCATACATTAGATGATGATTTGCGCCAATATTAGTCTAACTTTGTCCTTGGTCGGTATTGGCAGCGGTAGTGTGAATGGCTCTGTTATATATTGTTTACGTCAAGTTCAGCCGTAGTTGCGTTGTGTTAGTGTTTTTCCTAAAAAGATTAATTAAATTTTGTTACTATTAACTAACGAGGAAATTTCAACAAATATTGCAATTAACTTTCTCATTAGAGTCATATTTCAGGATTTTATAGAAATGGAATTTTCTTTTTCTCTCTATCTGAAAGCCTATGAGGGTAAGATATAGCTCCCCTAAAAGGCAAAGTTGTCTTTTCCTTCATTCTTTTTTATCGATTGGAGGTGGTGTGGAGGGCCCTGAGAGCTGGGATGGGAGTATTATCTGGGAGAGCGGTTCACTAGTCAGATTGATGGAGTCCATCCGAGTGATAAAGAAAAAAAAAAGAGCTCTACTTGTTGTAGGATTTTCTTTTTTTGAAGCGATAAGCAGATTGCTCGAAAGAGCCGCACCTAGCTAAGAAAAGAACTATTCCTTTCCTGATTGATTGGAATGATATTATCGAAATGATATTTCTTTCATTGTTATTGCTTGCATCTACCGTAAGAGGGAGACGTGGCGCTAAGTTTACGTTGAGACGGGCCAGTCCGAGAAGGCCCTAGGGCTTGTGACCGAAGAGGTTGGTTAGCAAACAAAGTGTGGGCCCCAGTCGCCAAATTGGCCCTGTTAACATTTCAACCAAGACAAGCCGCTGGGTTTTGGTGCGAGGCCCTGTTCAATCCACTCTCATGGGGGCCCTCTCATGTTCATGATCAGAAGATGTCTATCTACTACCCTTTCCAAATTCAAAGTTTGAATTAGGTTTGGGATCGATAGACTTACCGCGCACAGTGCTTGCCAAGGATACAGTCTTGGTTGAGTTGCCAATTCGACTATCCACTCGGCCGGTTTGAATCGGTGCCGACTCGGGGCCTCTCTTTCTCTTGCACTAAAGCAGTCACATTTCATTTGGTTGTCCTACTCTCGTCTCCGCCGAGACCTGAATGGGTCTGAAATAAACCAACTGGCCTTTGAAGATCACCCACCTTATCAATGCCCGAGATGTTGGAATGCCCTTTCCCACTAGGATTTCAATATGAACTTTGTCCGCAACAAAATCATCCAAGTTCAATGTCCCTTCATTAATAAATACCAAGAAAAAAAGCTTGACACTACTTCGCTTCAGGAAGGGAAGTGGAATCCCAACAGTGAACAAGCAGACCGTTGATACCAATCCGTTGTCTGAGAGTCTCCAGGGGAAAGATAGCGCAATCTGGCCACCACTCCAAAAGTGGAACTGTAGTACGGCCCACATGCAAAAAACTCCTGAGACAAAGCTCCGCGAGCAAGATCCCTAGAAGGGAAAGCAATGAGGAGGAAGTTGCCAGCAAACATTCTCATCCACCAATCCCAATAGGCATCCCAGTACAAACTGAGAGCATCCAAGACTTCCAACTATTCGACCATGTCACATAACGGTTCGACTATCAGGCAGGACCCCAGACATAAGAGTGTACTAAATCAAAAAGAAGAAAAGAAACAGACGACGTACTAGAGGGATAAGGTAGGGCCAACAGTTTTCCCAGTTTTCAGGCCATACATGGAGACAAATCCGACAAAGGGACACTAACTAGGACACCACTATGAACTAAAGTACTCAAACGATCACGAGACAGGTGACCAAGCCGACGATCTCATAGATTAACCAAAGAAGCAGAAGACAAACTCACGCAAGCAATTAAGTAGCAGAAGAAGGCAGATGAAGGCAGTCCATGTAATGGAGCTCCCCACGCTTACGACCATGACCAATTAGGACGCTGGCATGACGATCCCGCACGGAGCAAGAAGAAGCATAAAATGAAACAATGCAGTCATGATCGATAAGCTGGCTAACAGAAAAAGAAATTATTAGGAATATATAAAACAAAGAGAACAAAAAGATGGCCAATGGTGGGAATGGCCCCGTGGTGAGACACAGAGAGTGGAGATTCATATGCACTTTTGCTGCAAGGGTGAGCATGAGGCATGAATAGAGGCACCGAGGTCAAGAATCCAGGAGGTCTCAGAAAGACCTGTGCGGTCAGCCGAGGTAGACAGCGCAGTGGTGGCTGTGGTGGCATGTCTAATCGATGGAGTGAAGCCTCCAAGCTGGGAGACCTTTAGGATCTACATAAGCTGTGCCAAAGACACTGAGGCCCCTTGTGCCGAAGGAACAACTGAAGTGGAGTGGCTGCGACATCAGCGAACATCTCAATAGTATTAGACCCAGCAGAAGGAGTAGCAGCTGCTGCAGAGTAGGATTGTTCCCTGCGGAGATCAGCTTGCTTCTTCTTGGCATAGTCCTTGAGCATATAGCCCCAGGCATGATAATAGCGGCACTCAATAGACTGGCGGAATGCATAACGGCTAGAAGAATCATAAGAAGCAAAGGGTTGACCCTTGTGGCAAGAAGACCGGGAGCCAAAAGCAGCAAACACAGTAGCTAGCTCAGCAGAACGGGAGGAAGTATAAGTTGCTAACCTCTCCTTATGTAAAAAATGTTGTTTTTGCACTGAAAATTCTTGGCAATCACTTGCATAAGCTTTACTTTCTCAAGTCTCCAACCCTTAAGAATACAAATGGATATAGATATGATTAAAGTGCCCTAACTTCAAAAATACACACAGCTTGAATAATGAATACGAAAGGTTCATATATGGATTATGAATACACGTGAAATAGGCAATATTAAAACACGAATAGTTAAGACTCAAGTTATAAATATTTTTCCTTTTCAGCAAAGAATGAAAAGAAGAGTTATTTTAGCATAAACACCGATGATTATATGCACATTTGCCAGCTGTAGACTAAAGAGAATTAAAGGATATGTAACCTAGATTCATAAAAGTGTTAGCGAAACACAACGAATACAAATATCATAGGTGAAGGCCAACTTGGGGAACACTACTTTGGGATCAAGTCTATGAACATGTATATTTATTACTCACACCAAAAGATCACTTTTATTATTTTCTTTTGGGGGAAGCGTAAGTTTGAATGAAGTCTTAGATGAGTTCGTCTTCACAGCTACTCAACCCCAAATTCTATGTCGAAGCTCCTAATCAAGCCAGATGACTCTGTAACATCCTTGGACATAGATGATGATGATGCTTCTGTTTCATCCCTTTCAACTGTATCTTCCGGGTATAGAACCTGTCTAGGAGGCATCTGCGGACTGCCCAAGTCTCCTTCAAGCATTTGTACCACTTCTTTCATTGAAGGTCTATTGTTAGGCTACATTTGAATACACCATATCCCCACCACAATCATCTTCTTGGCTATTACATTTTCCTCTTCCGTTGAACATCCAATCTCAATAGTGTTTCCATTAGAGATTTGGTCATGAATCCAAAACGGGAAGTAAACTTGGCTTGAATTCTCAGTTAATGCATTCAAATTCTTTCTTTTCCCAATCATTTCTAGCAACAACATTCCAAAGCTGTAGACATCTGCTTTGTTTGATACATGACCGATATTTTTGTAGAGCAATTCAGGTGCCATGTACCCAATTGTGCCTCTTGCTATAATTAGTGAAACAATGCTTTGATTTGTTGTAGATAATTTTGAGATGCCAAAATCAGAAACTTTTGGAGTGAAATTTTCATCTAGAAGAATGTTGTGAGGCTTAATATCAAAATGTAAGATTTGCATCCCACAACCTCTATGAAAGAACTCAATGCCACTAGCCACTCCTAGTGAGATATCTAACAATTTTGTCCAACTCAAAGGGATAGATCCTTCTCTCGGAAAAATGTATTTTTCCAAAGATCCATTAGTCATGAAATCATTAACAAGAGCAAATTTAGAACCTTCAACACAAAACCCAATTAATTGCACCACATTAACATGGTGAATTACTCCAATTGTTGCAACTTCATTCACAAAATATTGTCCGTTGCTTCCAGATTTACCTAACATTTTTATTGCTGCAACATGTCCACTTCTTAGTTGTCCTTTGTATACTGAACCAAACCCTCCCTTACCTAATTTATGCTTGAAATTTTAGTTATCTTCTTTATATCAGAATATGAATACCTGATTAGCTTGAGGTTATTATTATTCTGTAGGAATTCTTCAATTCTATTATAGTAGGATAAATGTCTTCTCCGCCATCTGCAAATAAAAAATCCAACAACAAAAGGCGACCCACAAACAAATTTTACACCAAGAATAAAATTTAGTTAGAAAATATTGCTTAACATATATAAAGTGTTATACATCTTGTAGAATTTTCAAAAAAGAATTTGCAATTCTTACCAATTAAAGCGAGTATGCTAATGGTAGATTCTGTAGAAAATATAAAGAAAATGTTAATATCATGAAAAATACAATATTGTGTGGAAACAAATATAAAGTTGAAAAAAAATGGATATCTTGCCTTTTATTGCTTTCAAATATGCGAGAATAAGGTGCCTGATATCATTTACATCCCCAGGATCTGAAAAAATAAAATCAGCATTATGAAGATCATAACTATCTTGCTCATAAATAAATATCTTTTTCTTTTTATCGATTGAATGTCAAATTTTCAACAAGTCTTTATCATCTTATGATAAATAAAGGCCTAAGACATGATTGACCACTGAAGTTGTAGGTGTTCCTAAATATCACTCCTAAGTTATTGAATCAATTTATTCCTTGGTCTTGACTGTGCCATAAGAACTAAACTCTAATATGTTGACGTGTTGCGTGGACTCAAACGCCAACGAGGCATATTAGGAGTGAAATAGGTGGTGTTTCCCTACGGCGGCCTGATTCAAAACCGATACAGACCATATCATATTAACCAACCAAAAAACCCAAACCAAACGTTAAAAACCAAACCAACCCAAACCTAACAACCCAAATCATCTTCATCTTCTTCATCCAAGCCTTTCCCTAACTCAATCCTTAAAATCCCTAAGATCCTCCTCCTCTTCTTCTTCTTCTTCTTCTTCTTCTTCTTCTTCCTCTTCTTCTTCCTCTTTTTCCTCCTCTTCCTCTTCTTCTTCTTCTTCTTCTTCTTCTTCTTCTTCTTCTTCTTCTTCTTCTTCTCCTTCTTCTTCTTCTTCTTCTTCTTCTTCTCCTTCTCCTTCTTCTTCTTCTTCTCCTTCTCCTTTTTCTTTTTCTTCTTCTTTCTCTTCCTTTTCTTTTTTTCTTCCTTTTCCTCTTCTTCTTCCTCTTTTTCTTCTTTTTCTTTTTCTTCCTCTTTTTTTTTTCCCTCTTCTTCTTTCTATTCCTTTTCCGCTTCTTCTTTCTCTTCTTTTTCCTTTTCCGCTTCTTTTTCCTCTTCCTCTTTTTCTTCCTTTTCCTCTTCTTATTCTTTTTCTTCTTCCTCTTTTTCTTTCTCTTCCCTTTCTTCCACTTTTTCTTCTTCCTCTTCTTCCTCTTTTTTTTTTCTTTTCGTCCTCTTCTCTTTCCTCTTCCTCATCCTCTTCCTCTTCCTCTTCCTCTTCCTCTCCTCTCCTCCTCCTCCTCCTCCTCCTCCTCCTCCTTCTCCTCCTCCTCGTCCTTCTTCTTCTTCTTCTTCTTCTTCTTCTTCTTCTTCTTCTTCTTCTTCTTCTTCTTCTATCTTTGTGTTTCACATCTCTCTCTCTCTCTCTCTCTCATATGTCTCCATTCATTCTGTCTCTATTTCACAGTGTTCTTTTTGTTTGATTTCTCGTCGTGTTATTTTTTTGTTACTATTTGTGGTCTAAGAAAGTGAAAGAAAATGAGGGGAAAAAATGGGTTTTTTGATTTGTGCTTTTTTCTTGATGGGTTGTTCTAAATTTTGTATCTAGTTGATTGTGAAGTGAAAAGGTCAAACATTTTGTGTTTGTTTGTTGATGGGTTAAAGATTATAGGCTTTTTTTTTATGAGAGAGGGAGGGAAAGGGATGGTGGATGATGGTTTGAGAGATGGGGGGCGGACTGGTTGTGATAAGTTACGGAGGGAAAAGGATTGTGACCAGTGACAGTCGGATTATTTTCATCCATAGGCATTATTGAATGGAATGATAGAATTTGACAGTTACTTTAATGGTGTACGAGTGAATTATTATTAAATTAAGAGCTTAATTATTTATTTTTTTTAAATTCAGGGACTTAAAAATTATTATAATAAAAGTATATATAGGACCTCATATTATAATAAAACTAAATATATAGGACCACGTCGACGCTGGAGTCACAGGACCCCTTGGACCCCCTAATCCATCCCTAATGGTGACTATGAAGGTGTGGTGTTGGAGGTAGTAGTGATGGAGATTGGGTTGGCTGGTTAGTTTAGTGGTGGGTAGGTGGGTGGTTGGGTTGGTTAGTTGTGGTTAGGTTATGAAGGTAGCGGTTTTTTAGATGACTATGATTTGTTTTTTCAAAATATGACTAGGATTATAAAATGCTGATCAAGACAAAAAATTTGATGTCTATTTGGCTTATGGCACGTGTCAGTGCATGATTTTCACACTCAAATACAACTCCAATGTTAAGTCTTAGTTCAGATGAATTAGTCAACATTGGAGGTATTGTGGACATTTGATAATTTAGGGGTGATATGTTAAGAACACCTACAACTTCAGGGGCTAAATCATGCCTTACAGCAAAAAATGAAGCCATCTTACATTGAAAATTTTCGTTTGTGTATTATACTCCCACATATAATGATGATGATAATGATGATTTTTTTAAATAATGGTTTTTGTTGATTTGATAAGAATTGAGAAATTTTAAAGTATTATATAAATAAATTAAAAGAGTTTTCACATTAATATCTAAATGTACTTAGCGGAGAAACTGAAGGATATATAAAAGTAACAATAAAAATATTTAAAATCTATATTAAGCGTATTTACAAGATCAATTGCCAATAAATATATATATATATATATATATATATATATATATATATATATATATATAATGGTGGAATATTATTCAATAAAAAGAATTAGCGACTTACCATAAAATATTCAGGAATCATCACCAATTATTTTGAATATATAGTAATCGAAATCGCATATTATTCGCGGAGCCCGGCCTGTACCAATGAAGAGTGAAACAGAGGCGATTTAGGCCCAATTCATATATATAAAAAGAATACTATACATCATATGCCCAAAAAAAAGACGTTAATTTATAACTACGTAAAAATATAGGGAAAGTCAAAATTAAAAATTTATAGATCATTTAAAGATCATTTTTTGTCTCTTATGCTATATATTTTTAATTCGTATATTTATTTATAATATCTTTACATATTTTTTATTTATTTTTATTTGTTAGATATTAGAGATATTAGAATTTATATTTTATTTTATATTTCTGTTTTTAGATTTATATAATAATATTTTATTGTTATTTATATTACATTTCTAAAACGTAGTTATAAATTAACGTCTTTTTGTTTGGCATATGATGTATAGTATTCTTTTTATGTATATGAATTGCGGCTAATTATATATATATATATATATACACTAAGTGTATTTTTTAAAATTCATTATTAATTCTAACAATCCATTTTCTTTTGGATCTAATAGTAATAATTAAATCTAAAAAATTAATTTATATCAACTATTAGAATTAAAAAGAATAAATGATCATGATTAAGAGTAAATTAAAAAAATTACAGATATTAGATTGAATAATAGAAATAACTAAATTAAATATTCGTAAAATGTCTTTTTAATTAGTTACAATATTTTAAAAACTGTTACAAAATAAACAGGGGTAAAGTTGTTTTTATTTTTATGGTTTATTTAATTGACAAATAGGAATTTTAGCCTAGTTCATGTTTTATCACATTCTTAAAGCTTTTTGGAAAAAAGCTTATATTTTTCAATCAATTTGCCAGTGTAACGTAGCATATTTTTCATCTTTTATAAGTAATTGAATGCATGTCTGTTGCTAATTTTTGTTGAAGAAAGTCCCGCTAAATCACTTGTAATATAAAATATTTAGCTACAATTATTTACTCCTGTTTTTTACTAATAATCTTCATTCACATGAAATGGAATCTAAAAGAAGTTTGTAAAGTAAATTTAACTTAGCGTACCCAAGCATTGAATTTGTTGCCCCACAGTGAAGGCGCAAACTCCAGTTCGGCAATGGGGGACTGTGAGTAGAAAATTAGCGATAAAAGAATACAAAATAATAAAGAGTAATAACATAAGAATATAAAATTTACGTAGTTTGATCAATTCGATCTACATCAACGGACAAAAAACAAGTAATTATACTATTCATAGTAAAAAACAAGCACAACGGCGTTCAAAAGTATACAAGATTGTTCATAATCTACCTATTTATAGTTTACAATGAATACAAGCCAAAATAAACAAGAAAAACCCTAAAATCAACATCAAACCCATCATAAACTCAAGACACGGGCAAGAGAAGCAAGACACGGTCGAAACCAGTCAAGACACGGCAAAAACTGCACTTCAGTGTCTCGGTAAAACGCGTCCCGATGCACCACGGGCACAACCACGACTGTGACCCAGACCGTGGAGCACCACAGGCACGGCCACGGCTATGGCCACCCAACTCGCCTCCAATCCATCTCCAGCGTTGCACATGGGTAGCGCCACGCCCATGCGTTCCTCCGTGTCCACCCAATAGCTTGTTTTCCTTTAAATATCCATCATTCTTTGACTTGAATTGATTCCTTTAAAGTTTGGCTTCAATCTTCTTCAAGAAAAACACTTCAACATTAACAATTCTCCACCTTGAAGTGAATTTCTTTCCCCGTCCAACTCTGAATCCTAAATCACTCATCTGTCACACCAACCCGAAGGGCCTCAAGTCCTGCAACAATGAACCAAGTCCAACAGGGACTTGCCATCACTCGCTAACATTCTATCAACTCCTAACAATACAACACTCCGCATATTTCCTGTGTCTTCTAGTGACCGTTTTTGAAAATTACCAACATAATTACCTTTCCCTAGTTCACTTGTTATTAGCCCTAGTGAATCAACTTGATCGATCTTTGCTTGTTCCGGAGCCTCGATCACAAACTCCACCCGTTTTCCAGCAGAACTCACAACAGTCTTTAAACCATTAGCAACTACCGAGTTACCAATCAAAGAGTAAATGTCATTCTGTAACTTACCCTTCATCACTATTGAAGAACCCTAGCACACCCGAATTCCTCCACCTCTTTCAGAGAAAATATAACCATGCTTAGCCAAAGCACCAACAGAAATTAAGTTTCTCTGTAACTCCGGGACATACCAAGCATCAAGTTTCCTGACCATCCCGTCATGCATCCTGATCTTCAAAGATCCATTGCCTTCAACACTCAGCTTGTCACCATCTACCAATTTCACATTGTCTTTCCATTCTCTAAAAGAATCAAATAGTTTCCTGGAAAATGTCATGTGATAAGCTGCACCAGTGTCAATAACTCAGCTATCTTCAGATCTACATGCAGTAATTGTCAACACTTCATTGCTCTCTCCCTCATCAGAATTATCCTGAAACCCCCAAGAATTATTCTGAACTACTGCTGCCCTTGATTCCTTACTATTTCTCTTATGTGAACAATTCTTTTTTATGTGTCACATCTCCTTACAGTGATAACACCTCAAACCATATTTTTTTCGCATTATATTGCCCTTACTCACAGTTAACCTGGATTTCACTCTGTCTTCACCCGAA
>CAODLS012498923.1:0-10911 GCA_948243855.1 Flueggea neowawraea | reverse complement strand
TGTCAGCGCTTGTAACAGCAAGCAGGACGTACAGCTTAACTCTTCTTGATGCGTCTTGGGCAATCCTTCGTCGTTCATTACGCCAAAAGAAGGCCCCTAATCCAGAATCTTATATTGCAAAGATATCTGCCTATGCATCATTAGGGAACCTGCCAAAGGCTTTTAGTACTCTGCGTGAATTTGAGACTGCTTATGAGAATTCTGAAAAAGAAATACAAGAAGAATTGTTCTCACCGTTTAAATCCTTAAATCCATTGGTTGTTGCTTGCTCGAAAGAGGGTTTCAAGACTTTGGACTTGGTATGCCTTTATATTGATTTCACATTTGAAGCATTATTTTGTTATAATTTCAATTCCTCATATAATTGAATTTCTCCAAATAGATGCTGAAGAATTGATTTATGGGGTGCCATATTTGTTAAACATGAGAAAATGTGGAGTAGAATATTCAATAATAATTCCATTTTCTGTCTCTTTATGTTAAGTGGAATCTTTTTCCCTTGGAACATCATTCTACTATAATCTTAAACAGCAAAAGGTGGTTGTATTCAAAATGTGGTTTATTATACATTTCATCATCCTACCCATGGTTGTGCAGCTTATTGACAAATATGTGAAAATCTTATTAACTACATTGCTTATATGCCTTGTTGAAATGTCCTCCAGGTATATCTTCAACTGGAGAATTTGAGTCATACTGATCGACCTTACAAGTCTGTTGCTGCTCTTAACTGTGTAATACTAGGTTGTGCAAATATATGGGATATTGAACGTGCTTTCCAAACATTTGAAGCAATCAGCTCTCCCTTTGGGTTGACACCTGATATTCATTCATATAATGCGCTAATGTATGCATTTGGGAAACTCAAGAAGGTGGGTATATCAGAGGCTTATTATTGTCACATAAACACACTTGCAAAGTGCACATTCTAGGGCATGTTCTGCAACGCTTTTTCATTCGCAAAATTCATGAGCTTTCTTTTGTTGATTTATTTGCAAATTCATCAACTGCTAATTAATTTCCTTTGTTGTGTCAAGACATTTGAAGCTTCAAGGGTGTTCGAGCACTTAGTAAGCGTGGGAGTCAAGCCCAATGCAACATCATATTCGTTGCTTGTGGATGCTCATCTCATCAACCGAGATGCAAAGGCAGCTCTTGATGTGCTTGACGAAATGGTTACTTTATTTTTGCTTCCCTCTTCTTACACTTAGCGAGAGACAGTTTTTATCATTGGATATGTGTATCATGGGAATTTAATGTGCATGATGAATCTGTTAAGCAGGTATCTGCAGGGTTCGAGCCATCAAAAGAAACACTAAAAAAGGCCCGAAGGCGTTGTGTTCGAGAGATGGACTATGAGAGTGATGACCGGGTGGAATCATTGGCTAGAAGATTTAAAATTCGGATGGGTTCAGAGAACCGGAGGGATATGCTGTTCAATCTTGAGTACAGCAGTATCAATGATTATGCTTGATAGGTAAATTCACTTCCTTAAATTTAAAGAAAACAAGGAAGATGGTTGTGTTTTCGTATTTTTTTTTGTTAGACCTTGTTGTTTGACTTATTTATTAACAATTGTTCTTTTTGGCTCATTAATACTACCTTTCTTCATGGTAGAGTTCTACAAGAAGGTTGCAAACCACCTCCACTCGTTTGTCAATAGCTAGTGTAACTCTCACTATTCCATACATTCTACTGTAATTCTGTACCACTTCAGTGAACCTTTTCCCAATGGATTGGAATTCTGGCCTATGGTGATGCATACTAGGATTTTTTGCAATGCTTTATTTTTATCACCTAGCCTTGTATAGCATTAATTTGTCTACTCCTTTATGTTACTGGCAGGTATGCTCATCATTGTTGTCGGATTTCTCGGTCTGAGCAGCTTGTGAAACGGCACAGATTCTCAATGGATGTCAGTTATTGTTGTAAATGTTTTGATTGTACTCTACGTCGAATTTTGCAGGATGAATCTTTAGCATCATAGCCGCCTATAGTTTTTTTTTTTACTTCGATATAGGAAATTTTTGGTGCATTCTTTTAGGGAAGCTGTGGGGGGCAATGAAATGCTGGACTGGAAGATGATTTAAATGATGAGGAATAAATGTAGGACAATAATTCATTTATATTTTAGGCTGGAGCATCACTCTTAACGGTTGGATATTGCATCTTTCCGGAAATGGAAATTGCTTATTCTCTCGCTTTCATGAGACGAGAAAATATTTCATCTATTCAGAAATGGAAACTGGTTTATCATCTTGTGTTTTGCTGGATGGCTTATATGCAGTCAGCAAAATCGGTTCACTGTGACTGACTCAAAATCAAATATTGCTCGAGATTCAAACCAACCACATGACCGGAGCTGAGTGTTGAACATAAAAAATTTAGGAAAAATGTCGTCGGAAATTGCATTGTCTGGTTGATGCATATTGAATGGGATCTGATGGTTGTGAACGGTTATTTACATCTCCAAGACTACGAACAGTTCAGAATGCTGTTGCATAACTCGAACTGAACGTTGAACCATTATGAAATGATGTTACTACGGGAGATCAATGTAAAACTGATAAAAAGTTGTGGAAGTTGGAAGAGAATCCTCGTAAGATTCGGTGTCAAACTATTAGCAACCGCCGATCTACTGCAAAGAGAAAGTACAGAAGAATAAATGTCAATCAAAGTTTTTGCGAAGGCATCTTTGGAGGTTTATTTTGTTATTCGTCAACGATTCCATATAAGGCATTCCTTTCGTTGAGTTCAACATCCAATTTTCTTTGATTGCAGACTTTCCTCTGACCCATCCATCCATCCATCCAAAGGTTTCTTCCAATTCTAAAATATCTGGTTTTGGAGATTATCCGCAGTGATGTTTTTTATTGCACTCTTCGGTAGGTTGGCTCGCTCTCTCTGCTGTCAGCTGAGCTAATTGACTGTGAATCCTTATGTTGCAGGAGCTACAGCAGCCTTCTGTTATAGCAATTTTCTCGTTAATGCAATTTTAAGTTGACAGTAGCAACATGAATATGACTACATTGACTAATCGATATTTTTTCATTTAAAGAAGAATAGCAGAACTTAATATGATTCTGACATAGGAGTGATGACAAAAAAAAAACTTGCCTATTTTTGCTCGTCCATGTTAGACTTTATTAGGGAATATATGGCGACACCAGCAATGGCTATTGCTGTACCAATCCCCGTCTGTGTGGAAATCTTGTTGCCTGAATGAATTTGGAGTTGCTATTAGCATTACACTGTCAAGGTTTGGGGTCAAATATACTGATTATTCGATGGCAGGATAGCATAAATCAGGCATCTGTTTGATGGGCTGCAAATTAGTTTGTCTATTCGAAACCAGATATGTTCAATGCCATCTCACTGATCTTAGCAGCATAATGGTAATTGTGATCTTTCACCTCAAAAACATACTATCCAAAATCGATTAAAAAGTTAAGAGACGATATGTATTTACCAAATATCACAATGGAGAACCCAATAACAAAAACTCGCTTTAACACATTTCCAACTGTGTGTGTTAGAGGTGCAACTCGTTCTAACGTGTTTGTGGCGAGCTGCGATATGAAACTCAAAAGTTACTGAGACTAACAAGAGACTCACAAATGCAAAGATGTGAACGGTGAAGCATTATCTTATATATGAAATAAGCAAATGAGATAAATGTGTCACAGTTGTATCATCTTTACCTGATTGTAGAGATGATAGAACATTCCAATCCAGAATAGATCAGACAAGAATTTGACTAGTCTAAATTTGGCAATGGCATCCTTGAAACATGTTGCATCAACTGAGGTCCCTCAATCTGAAATTACAATCCAAATTCCTATCATCAAACAAAGCAATGATGTTGTCAAAATTTGTACTGGGCTCTGTCAAAGCTTTGCATACCAGTACTGCTGGAGGGATACAAAACAACAGGGCAATAATTGAAATGTAAGCGTATACATTCGTGCGGTCCATCCCCGTCTGTTAATATCAACGAGGTGTTGCAGAAACAAAAATAAATTTTGGTTCAGCCAGTCGGATATGCATGCTATTCACCAAACGTCAAAGTCAGATTTTTCATTATATAATTATCAAATTCTTACCATTGCTTTCTTTGAATAGATACTTCTTTATGTAAATGCAATGTTTGAAATCATTGCGCTGACGGACCCAGTCCAGTTGAAGGAGAGTTCAGTCAGTGATGCCATTGATACACCTAACGTCAAAGTCGTATAACCACAATGAGTAAAGTACCGAACAGGAATGCGAAGTGAGTTTAGATCAACACGAAAAGATTATATAACTTCCGAGTATTCATTGAGAAGTAGGGATCCTTTCACAGACAATATAAGTGCAACAAAATACAGCGGACAGAATAACTTACCAATAACTACTGGGGCCAATGACAACCATAATGACAAAGGAATCTGGTGCCCCAACACAAATTGAGAAGCAGCTGCGCTGAAGAATGGCTCCAGAGCTGCGGGAAGAAAGTTAAATAGTTCAAGACTAAGAACTAAATCTGGATTGTCGCTTTTAAACACTCAGCTAAATTTGAAAACGAAGAAAATAGATTCACGAAAATGGCCATATTTGTTTGTGTGTACATGTCCTTGAAAAGGTTCTAATTTTCATTCTGTAAGAATTGAAAAGGCAGATATTGGCCTTTCAGAGCACAATACATTGGCGGTTCAAGACTTCCAACTTTTGAAACATAAACCTTTGATGGTGTGAGTAAAAGACACTGCAACAGCTGCAAATGATACATGAGACATGACGTGTCCAAGGGCATGGAAGAAAGCAACTGGAGTCAATATTGACAGGAGTTCCTTATCAATTGGCTGGTCAGAAAGCACAAGATTTGATTAGATAAAAAATTTGATTCTACCTCACAAACCAAAGGAACCAAAAACACTGCAACTTACTGCTCGTTTCGGCAGACCAACAGACCAGGAAACAATACAATATGCCACTCCAACAAGCAGATGTATAACAGAAACAAAGCTGCAAAACATAAATAGAAATTAATCCCTCAAATATGACGCAATAGTCCAGCAAGTAAACTCAAAGCACGGACAATTAATGACGAGATTAGAAGGCAAAAACATCCAGCAGAGGAGAACATACTATGGATACGGAAAATAGTTGAGTATGTTGAAAATGACATTTAAGAAATACCTGTACAGAATAGCTCAAAGTAAGTCAAAATTAGCCCCAAAATTGCTCACAATTATGTTCGAATTGATGATACAGCAAGAAGATTCACGTTTGTGAAATTGGATACACATGATCAACATAACTGAAAATAGAAAAAGCCCGTAACCAGCGCAGGAAATCTCTCTCCAAAACTTTTTGCAGGTTCCTCATGCCTACAATCAAACCACAATCAGATGAAAAGTAAACAACTTCAAAAGGAACTAAATCAAAACACGCAGAAAATAAAATCAATCTTTCTCATTTAATTTCCTTCTTTCACAGCAACCAAACAGAAATATCCACCCACAAAAACAACAAAAGTAAAGCCTAACCCTTCAGCATTAGCAGCTGCAGCCTTAACTACCGGAATCCTTCGCCTAGTCCCTTTCACTCCAACAGGAAAACCTCAAATTCTCGCCGAAAAACTCTACCGGAGCTACATAATACTCCGGAAGGTGGAAGCTACGAGAGAGCGTGAATTTGTTGAAGAGAGGTATAAAGGGAGATGAGAACAGAGTAGTGATCGTCAAAACCGAAGAAGTGGAAGCGAAGATATCAGAGAGAGACAGAGATTGTTGTCGTCATTTGTGGTAAAGGTTGGAGCTTTGGAGTGAAAAGTGAAATGGGTTGTGGAGAGAATTGAGGTTTGATGAGTTATGAAGTTGAGACTTGAGAGTGAAGTGTTGAGGTTGTTTAGTTCATTAATGGAAGTTGTTTGGTAATGGAGACAGAGAAAGGTCGTTTGATTCTTTGGGGGTGGTACTACAATGATATTGGAGTACCAACTTTTTGTCTTCTACCTCAATTTCCCTCTAAAAAGTTCAACAACTTCAATTATTTGTTTCTTCGTGCTTTTTTTTTTGGGAGTAACTTGTGAAATGGTATTGAAGTCAAATTTGACGTGCACTGTATAAATCTGATTTTGTAGTTCGTAATCTGATAAAACTTTTTTTTGGTCAAGAAGAGATTTTGATACTGCTAGATTGTTTAAGTTTGTTAGTTAATACCTACATAATTATTACTAAATAAATAATTACTGATACTATTGTCTATTGATCTTGCTACTGTTTTTACTTTTAAAAAAAATGCATATTGAGTATTTATTGTTTAAATATATTGCGATTTAAAAAACATATTTTTTGACATTTTCAAAATACGATTATCATCAAATATTATTAAGCTAGTAAATGATGAAATAATATATATGATATAGTTTTAAGAACTCCTCTGGTCTCCACAATTAGTTTAATATTTTTGGGAAGAATAGGCAATTGAAACCGTGGTAAGGTTGTTTTGTTTTCTTTCTGATATGGAAATGGAAGTTGATTCAAGGTTTCTTAGAGAAGCTAATGGCAGTGGTAATTCACTAGCTAAACATGATTTACATCTGTCTTTAGGTTCTAAATTTTATACTTTTCAATTGTTCTTTTGCAGTTTTGTGTTTAAATTATGTAGGGGTTTTCTTTTTGATTGTTCAAAATTATTTAACAATGAATTTATTTCTCATTTCTTGTTAGGAAAGTCAACCTGTCTAGAAGTGATATCACATGCTCCCAATATTAGTTTAACTGAGTTGGGTTCATATGGGCCGATATTTAAAAAAATAGTAAATATGCTTTTGTGTTATGTTAATGAGAGGGAGAAAAAAGGAGTGGCATGATGTATTACGTAGGCAATAACAAGGATGGCATTGATATTCTGATTCATTACCATCACTTATTAATCTCAGTTTTGTCACCATTGTTGTCCTCCTCATCTTAAAGCAGTGATGTCTGTACTCCACATCCATTTTATGTCTCAGTTTAGCATATTCTCTTCGAGAGGATATTCTTTCTTTCCTTAAAATCCAAGGAAACTGGACGGCTGGTCATCCACCCAACACACGAAACGGCATGTCGTGTACTATCATTGGGCCTGTTTCAGGCCCAACTGAACCAGAATTAGAAGCCGAAACAAGAAAACAGCTTCAGCGCCAAATCCCAGGAAGATCAAAAGCTAAAACCCTAGCAAATCAATCCACACAAAATCGCTTCAACACCTCCCAATTTCAATTTAATATCGAGACTTTAAATCGGAATTCAATAAATTCGACGGAACAAATGGAAGGAGGTGGTGGTGGGAACGGGAAAGAGAGAGAAGAAGAACAAGACGGCATGTCTGTACACTCTCCATGCAAAGCTCCTCCTTCATCCGCCTCCTCTCTCCCCAAGGTTACTTTTTTTTCCCTCTCACTGTCGTCAAGAATGAAACTTTTCACTCCTTTTGGTTGTTGATTGATGTTGATTGTCTGTTTCGGCTCTTTTGCGGTTTAATCAGGAGCAATCACAGGTCGAATTGGAGCTCAGGCTGTTAGAAGCCCTTGAAATTTACCCTCCTGGAAAGCTGCGAGGTCACTACTCTTGGGTTTTGATTTTATTTACTTGTGTAATAATTGCCTCTATGGGTTTTATTTGGTTAAGAGTGAATTTTGGATTTAAAGTTTGCTACATTGATCATGGGGTTTGTTTTTTAAATTGGCTTGGATTTGGCGAGTTTCCTTATTGGTCTCAAATAATCTATTGTAGATATTGAAGAAAGTCTGTTTTTAATGCAGGCATGCATCGCCACTTTGTCCTTTATGGTATTATGGAATTTCTGCGAAGAAGGTTTGTCTGTTTGAAACTCTGTTCTCTTGTAGTGATGAGGGCAAAATGTGATAATTGTATATGAATGCTACTGCTCGTTTTTTTTTTTTAGACTTTAACTCTTTCATGACTCTTATTACAGTTTCGATCGACACTTTTCTGCAGACGAGGTGTTGCAGTTGCTGGATCGTTTTTATAACATAGAAATGCTGGTATTTTACTTTGTTGCTATGATTTCATGTTATTTCCTCATTCAAAATGTTATTTCAGTTTTGATGTCATCGATTGTTCAATAGTTGCCATTTGCTGGAGTTATTGACTTGGCACTTTTTAAAAATAATTTTCAGAAACCAGATGATGATGAGACAGACATCCTGAATCGCGAAGAAGATTTTAGCTTACCTCAAAGTTACTTCGGCAAGGAAGATTGACAGCTGAGATTTTGAAATGCATTTTCCGTCTTTATTCCATAATTGTCAGAGCAAGGGCGCGAGTCCAAGAAGAGGCATGATATCAGAAAGCTTTTGGAGTTGTGGTTGTTTTCATACATGGTCTTGCATGACTTTCCACTTTCTTGGCAAGAAAAGATTGTAAATGCTCAGAGGATCGGGCTTTGATGTGTACAGTTATTAGTTTTCTTGAAGTCAATATCAACGGCCCGTTTGGAGTAGAATGCATATAGTTAAACTGGTAGCTTCCATTTTTGTATGGTTTAAACAAACTTGGCAATCTAAGCTAGAATGTTAAGCATATCCCTAATAAATTATGGTCATGGGAAAAAAAGTTCACGGTGAGCAATATACTGTAACTATTGCTTGTTAATTATAAATGTAATCTTCTGGATGGATTTGAAGTGAGAATATATCAGCTTCATGGTCTACCATGATTCACAGTAATGTGCCTTTAATGCTAGATGGATAACGTCAAAAAAGAAAAAGTGAACTAAAAAGATACACATCATTAAAATAAGGAGTTTATACATCCATTAATAATGAATATTAGCAATATAATAGCAGATCTCTTTGATTTCAAAAAAAGAAAAAGAATCTTAGCAAAACAAAAATCGAAAGCACAGAAGAGCTACTAATAAATTTTCCTATGTGGCTTTGGTAGGTTGATTAATGGCTCAAAAACTGTCTTCAATGTTTTGATCCGATTCAGCCCCCCTATGGCGAGAAAAAGCTAGTAAAAAGAGGCCACTTCTGCAAAGTAAATTGGCATCCATTTGCCATGTGCAGGGCTCGCAAATTCCCCTTCAGTGCTGCAAAACATTTAGAAAAGCATTTTGAGTTGGAAAAATTGATGTGATCCTCATCTGGTAAATTTAATGAATGAATGTTATGCCATCACCTACCTCTGGTTCAGCAGGTTTGGATTCTTCACCTTTGATGTTATCCTCACCTTCATTCCATGGAATACAACTCGTCAGAAATGACTTAGAGCAGTTGAACTTAAACAAAGTCGGATTTAACTTGATGTCAACTTAACAAAAGCCTCATTAAGAGAACTAACGAATTATTCCTCAGAACCAGTAAAAGTGAAGTACAGATTACTTAAGTCAAACCAAGAACTGTCATATAGAACCAGTAAAGCTGTCGTACAGATTAACTTAGTCAAACCAAGAACAATCATATGATTCTTCCAAGAACTAAGATCAATAATTGATGACAGGACCCTACTTCATGTGCGTGCAAATCCATTTGTGTGTCATGAATTATAGAGTTCATTTCTTTTCTTGTGGATGAATGAAGTGAAGCTAATTGTGGTTCAGCATTACTATTTACCAGAAAACTCAGATTCGAACTGTATAGAACAGAGACAGGTCTTTATATGGTGATCCCAAATAATTTTGGACTGGAATTAGCTCAAGTCAGCTAAATTTCATCTATCTTTTTTTCCAGATATATAGGGTGTAATAGAACGTCGTTTCTACATATATTGATTACCTCCATCTTCAGGCAAGTCAGACGTCCAGAGAGTGAGGTTATCTCTCAACAATTGCATAATCAGAGTACTGTCCTTGTACGATTCCTCACTCAGGGTATCCAACTCCGCAATTGCCTCATCAAAAGCTTGCTTGGCCAAATGACAGGCCCTGAAAGTTTTTCATAGATCAAATTTTCACATGGAAATGTTCAAAATGGGAACTCAGAAAAAATATAGTCCTCAATAAGTGTTAACTATAAATGGTGACATACCTCTCAGGTGAGTTCATGATCTCATAGTAGAAGACAGAGAAGTTAAGTGCAAGGCCAAGACGAATTGGGTGGGTTGAAGGCAGGTCTGTGTTTGCAGCAGCAGAAGCAGCCTATAATAAAATGTCAAAGTGAGGACGCAACAATTGATCGGATATATATTGCATATAGCAAGTTATCGATCAATTCATCAAGTGTAATTCTATCAGATCAATCAACTAACAAACCTCATAACCCTTCAGCGACTGCTCGGCGGCCTCCTTTCTTTCCTGGTCAGTCTTAAACTCAGCAAGATAGCGATAGTAATCACCTTTCCTGAAGTCAGACAACAAATTCAAAAGGAAGATACATTAGGGAATTGAACCAGTACGGAAAAATTTAGCTAAACTTATACTATATAAACATTAACACAAAACATTTAAACAAACATGTGTGTTCAAGAAACTGATCACTATATAGGCAAACATATAATCAGAGAATTAAACAATCAATGGAAGTTAGTGATATAAGTGATCACAAATGTAGACACCAAATAAGAAAACTTACATCTTGTAGTAGAAAACAGTGGCTTCTCCAGAGGAGGAAGAGGGAATGAGATGCTTGTCAATGATGGAGAGGATATCGTTGCAAATTTTACAGAGTTCCTCCTCTACCTTCTGGCGGTAACCCTTGATCAGTTTCACATTGTTATCATTCCCTTTAGTCTCCTCTTTTTGCTCTATCGAAGACATGATGCGCCAAGAAGCTCTCCTTGCCCCAATCACATTCTTGTACCCAACAGAGAGTAGGTTCCTCTCCTCCACAGTTAGCTCACAATCAAGTTTAGCAACCTTCTTCATGCATTCTACCATTTCTGTTCCAATTCATCATCAAAATCCAACAAAATTCAATTATGT
>CAODLS012498791.1:0-16477 GCA_948243855.1 Flueggea neowawraea | reverse complement strand
ACTCTTTAAAGTTCCGAAGACTTCAAGTTCCAAATTTTTAGGTCATAAGGTCCAAATTCTTCGATTGCTTGACTAAACTCCTGAGTTCTTACGTTCCTTAGCTCCTCGTATCCTGCATAAAAACTAAATAGAAAAGCCTTGGGAATATTCCCGTCAATTTTCCTCCACTATAAATTGCAATGGACTTTTTTTTTTTTAATTCCAGGTAAGTGAATAATATTTTACTTCATTTTTCAATTGAGACAATGAACTCGAAGATAAAAATAGTGAATAACACTTTACTCCTATCTTAAGAAACTAAAAAATTAGAGTGAAGAGTTAACTTTGTTTTTTTAATAGATTGGCTTCCATTAGAGATCAAACATACGATCTCATAGCACTAGAGAAATTATTGCAGTACCACCAGACTATTAGTTTATTGGTTAGTCTTTTTTTTTTAATATCGTACCAAACTAGTATTTGGATTTCCATTCAACTTTTTTTTATCCTACTAGGTATAGGAAATGGATTAAACTATAAGGTATCATATTAAAATGCCATATCTCGGTGCTTTCAAACACTTTGTAATGATCGTAAAAACAATACTTTGAAATGATAATTCCTTTATATGTAATAAAATTCCACCAAATTGGAGGACACTAATTAATTTCAGAAATAAACCAAAAAGACCCGACATAGGATGGCGAAACAAGTCCAACGCAAGTTGTGAAAAGCCCAAAAAACGGTGGGATTGGATCATTTGTCAAACCTTGTCTCAATGATTTGTCTGCAACTTCTACCACGCGGACCCCATTCTTCCCTCCGTTCCTCATTTCACTTAATTAAAAGAAAATCAATAGCAACAATTTTGTTTATGCATTCTCTCATGCACTTCCTAATTAAAATATGACACAAGATAAGTTTATATTATTAATTGTATTAATACTAAAAATAAATCGTGTCACATAATAACTGACCGTGCATAAAAAAATGCACATAGCATTTATCTAATTAAAAATAAAAGCATGTCAAACACTAGCATAATGCTCGTTCTATGTAAGATAGTTTGTAACTTCAGAATTAACATTTAAACATTTGAAAATTATATACTTTAATTAATTTAAAATATTTTGGGTCATTTTAAGTTGAAAGATTTGCTAAAAGATTAATACAAAAGTATAGAAATATAGTTGTTTGTTGGCACCCTTTAGGTAGAACTATACCATTATATATTCGAGTATAACAATTGCAAACATGCTCTCTAAAAACTAAATCTAACAAAATGAAGAGAAATATTCTTGTATCATCTTTTGCATTTGATTGTTTACCATGGCTTCAAATAACACAAACATGAAAACGAGTTCTTCTCTCTTTGGTTTCATCTTCTTCCATGTATATCCTTTTTTGATTCCCACTAGTCACAACTTTAACTTGAAACTTACTGAAAGAAAATAAAATTACACTATTCACCAGAGACTTGACAGAAATCCATAAATCAAAAGTTTTAGAATTAAATATACAGAATTCAAGAATTTATTATGCACCAAAATTAGTGAATTCTTGAATTCTGTTAATATTCCTTTAATTTCTACACAAAATCTTCAATAATCATAAAAAATACAAACAACTCATCGCATGCGAAAAGGCTTAACATCTAGCTGACAATGAAGCCATATGGTATGTATCCTTTTTAGAATTTGGACAAATTCTGTAATGCCTTGCTCGATTTTAGTTGAACTTAAACACCTATATATTGCATGTACATATTTTACATGCACTGCATACATATTTTTGTTTCATAATATAGAGCCCAAAAATATTATATTTGGAATTTAGATTCAAAGATAAATATTTATGTAATTAGTTGGAGAATAATTACTAGGAGAAATCGCGTAGTTACGACAATGCCGATTAAAATTTTAGTATTGAGATTGCAGTCAGAGTTGAGATCTAAATTTTAATGTGTGTCAAATAGAATTGGAAAGATAAAAGTTTTAAATTAAATATGTGAACCAAGAATAAAAGAGGGACTAAAAAGAGTGCAAACAAAGAAATGGGACAAATGGGAAAATTAGTATTAATGTGTGTGTGGTACGGAAACTCTCGCCCACAGTTGTTGTCTTAACAAATTACAGCATGTGAATAGCCTCCACGCCTCTGAATTATAATTAGCCACATGCTCACTAATCAAGTAAGTCTGATCATTACATATAACTAAGATAAATATTAGTGAGGTCATGATTAGTAAACAATCTCAACCGACTCATATATGTTCCTCTTCTTAGTGTGCACATATAAAACACAAGTTCTAGTGCACGGTCTGAAAGCCCACCACACAACAAACCCTCCAAATCCCATAGCCTTGCCCAAGAAATTGCTCCCGCAACTGGTCATCAATTTGTAATCATCAAAGCAAGTACAAGAGTGCAAGGTTAAGGTAATTCTGGAAACTTAAGAAACTCTTGATTACAGTTTGATTGATTATGATTTTTGACAAAGTTAGAGACGTAATTTTTGCCAACTCAAAGAATAAAAGTTTTCCATTTGGATGTCATATACATGCCTGTTAAACAGTGTGATCGAATTTGCCGTCGTTTAAAAGTTATGGTTAAAATATTGTGAACTGCCAGATTAAGGATATTGTTAGAACAATCCGTTGGTTTGTTGATTTTGAAAACTCTATAGACTGATTTTGAAAACCTCTAAACCATAAAAGTTGTAGATAATTAGGTCTTATAACTACCTGTAAAAGGGTGCAGCTTAAGTCCATATGTGTTGAGAGTTATACCTGTCTAGCTAAGACTAGTCGAACTTATTATTTCACTGAATAATGTTTAATTATTGGTCTGATTGTAAATTATACTGAGAATTCTGTATTTGGAATTAGATTTTGAAATTTTCCACAAGCAGGGATATGTAGATCTAGTTTCCAAACCAACAAACTTTGCGCTATTTAGATGTGATGTTATAAATAAAATACTAGAGAAATGTATGTCTGCCCTATTTCAGTTTGTTGTCTGAATTGATTAATTTATTGCACCTTATGTAAGTAGAATTGGACAATGTGATTTGTAACATTAAGAATTTGGTGCTGAAATAAATAAAATATGGTCGAATTATTAGGAGATGCTAAATTTGTCCTGTAACTAGAACAAGACAGCGGTTTGTATGATTTTAAAAAGTTACCCTAAATTATACCAATTGAACTAGGATTCATTATTTATATGGACAAAAAGCTCAGGATGCCTACTTTCATGAAAAATTTATATCACATTTGTTTGAAGTCTATAACTTCAAAAATACCAAAAAGAACATAGACTGTTCAGTTGAAACAAGACTAAGAAAAGGTTGAATATTTGATCAAAATAGGATTTACGACATCGTCAGGGATTTGAGGTTTGCATTTGCATCTCATGCATACTCTGTAAAGCGACAATACAGTACCATTTCGTGTCTGATTTTGTTATAATTTGTTTGTCTGTTTTCAGTTCTATTGTCTACCTTTATTTTTGTTTGATTTTCGAGATACTCAGTCATCCACTGACGGTCCGTGAATTTTGAATTATTTGGTACGATGTCCAGGTGAGTGAAATAACAGCTTCAGACATATAAGTTATGTCTTCAAATCCTATATGTTTTTGTTGTGTCTTACTTATATATGTAATCTAATTAACTAAATGATTAGTTAATCTAAAATCTGATTATGTGATAATTTAATAATAATTAGTATTCTATTTTTCTGAAATCTAATATATATATATATATATATATATATATATATATATTCTGTAAATTAATTTATGCCTGGCATGACTATCTGCCTTGAATGTTTATCTGTTTTTGTCTATCTGATTTCTAAAAATTTATTTATTTTATTTCAATTTGTTGTTTTCACTTTTATTCTTACTTATGCAATAGATCTGTATTTTTAGGACAAGGTAGAGTTAGTGATTGTTTGTTTATTTATATTTTATCTTTGTCTGTTAATCTATCTTTTTGAATATTATATATTATACTAGTGGTGTATCCACTATTATATGTCTGTCTTTGTAATTCTAATTTCTGTAAATATTTATTTTTAATTACTCTGATTCATGAATCCTATGCTATGAGGGTTAAACGTAGTATTTGGTATATCATTGTTTGGAAGGTCTAGTTACCAGGGTATGGTGGTAGCCATGTGTTTAGCGCAAACACACGTGATATATTGTGGCAGTAGTCCACATCTCTGATTCCATTTGATTCTGGTGGCAGTAGTCCACATCTTCATTTTTGGTAGCAGAGATCTACCAGATTAGTCTGATATTTTGTCTGAATGTTACGCTATGATTGTATGTATTTAATTTGCTACGTCTGTGTTATTGCTCATTTCTCTATAGTCTATTAGATTGTAATTTTACGAAGTATATCTTACTGAGCACGTGGACTTCAATACTCGCGGATGTACTAGATCAGTTCTGTCTATTACAGTTTTAAGACCCTTAGGGTTTACAGAATACTATTTTAAGCCCCTAAGGCTGTCAGCTGTTAGCCCTCATGAATCAGGTACTATTTTGACTCTTGAGTAGACATGTAAATTTTGAACTGGAACTGGCAAACCGAACAGGAATTGAACCTTTCAAAATCGGAATCGAACCAAAATTGGAACCGGTTGATCAAACCTAGACGGTTGTGGTTTAGGTTCATGTTCCATCCCTTTAGAAACCGTCGAACCGGCTGTTCAACCTGCCGGTTGAACCGACGGTTTGAACCGCCATTTCTTTTTTTTTTTCAACCTTATAAATACCCTTACACTATTCCTACAAATTTCACACTATTTCTTCTCTCTCAAAAATTTATTTTGCTCTAAATTACTCTTATTAATTATTTATATATTTTATTATTATAATTACGTTTTTTATATTTCTCAAAATTATTTTTTACAATTATATTTTTTAAATTCCTTCTACTTTTTTACTATAGTTTAATTTATTTATTTTATTATTTCATTACATTTAATAAAATTCAATGAGTTTTTTTAATTTTTTTTAAAATTATGTGATGTAATTACTAGTAGAATAATTAATTTGTTTGGAAATTATTAAAAAATCTTTGGAATACAATGTATTATTGGTACTATAATTAATTATTAAATATAACAAAATTTACAAACCGAAAAAAAATGGCGGGATAAAATAGCGGACTAAAAACAAAATTTCAAAAAAAAAAAGGAAACCGAACTGGAACTGGAACCAGGGGTTTAACCGATCAAAACCGGAACCAAAACCTGTTAAAACCAAAACTGAACCGAACCGAACCAAAATCGGACCAAACCGTGGGAACCACGATTTAATTCCAATTCCTCCATTCCAGAAACAGAAACCGACGGTTCTCAAACCGGCAACAAGCCTACTCTTGAGGTTGCTAGTTTATTTAACCTGATCTTGTCAGCACAATTTGAATATAATACGGATATATGATCTGTAATTATCAGATTTGTTGGTTCTGTAATTGATATAGCGATAGGATTCTGTATAATCTATAAAATGTAAATTTGTATATATACGTGTGTATACTATTAGTATACGATTTTAAAATTCATGTATGGTGGCTTAGTCCATAATATTTATTCTGTTTGTTTCTGATTTTATTACTTGACCCTGTTATACATGTGTATATATATTTCTGATATAAATATATTGTCTAGCTGTCTTCTGTCTGCTCTGATTTGTGAAAGTTTTCGAAATGAATTTCTAAATTATTATCTATATGTATACAAGTGTACACTAGTAATATATGATTATATAAGTGCATGTGATATTTTCGAAAATTTTTTCAAAACAGTTTATGTGATGTCCCGGAGGTGTTTCCTCTCTGAATTTACTCACCCATTCCCTTTAATATTTTTCAGGTTATTTGGCTTTTACACCCAGTGAGTATTTCTACTCAGCAATGAGAGCATTTTTGTTCGGACCCAGTATTAGTTGTTCCACACCGAATTTCTATGGGTTAAGTTTGTATGAAAATCTTTTATTTATTTTTGGTTTAATTATGATTTGAAATATGAATTATGGTCGTCTGAGACTTATGCTAGATGGATTGGGCTCCCTTAGTCGGTTTGCGTCGTACGCCGGTAATGAAAAATTCTCATGGAGAATTGGCATCCAAAAAACTTTTTTTTGCAAACTCTTGTATGTGCACAACCCATGGCATAAAAGAAAAAATGGTCAATCCACAACAGAGTAGAGAAAGGTCCAAGGTATTGCATTTATAAACCCTTTTTCTCTCTTTTGTAACTGAAGAAAAGCTTGATCAATTTGGTAACATTACTAACATATGAAGAGGTTTATAAATGACTAGTGAATATTATTGCAAATCCTTCCAAATTCTTCTTCAAAAAACCGAAACAGTAGCACTAAGTGGGACTATAAATGAATTAAGATGTAGATTTAAGTGAAGTGAAGCTGTCAGGTTAGCAATTCATACAAAATAACCCTCTTCAATTTTATAAAAAGGAAATATCAAATGAACAAAACACCATTTGGTAAAAATAGGAGAAATCTCCCTTAATTATATTTATATATAAGTTTAAACTCTATTTTAATAAAATTATTACTCACACTTATTATTCAACTCTTTAATTTAATATTTTATTAATAAGAATTTAACATCAAAATCAATGTTGATCAACCAGTAATCAGCAAAAGAAAAGACATATCAGCTTCTTCATGCCATTCTCAAAACACTCCATCCCAAAAAAGGGTATGTATGGCCACTATCTCCCATATCCGTATATGTGTTTACTGATGATTTTAATTACTTTAAATAAGAAAAAAACTTGTAAGTAAGTAGCATTAGCAGGGTGATTAACATAAAATGCTGATTGATTAAGGGAAGGAAGTGTGGGTTGCCATAAACCCTAAAACCTGCTCAATAGAGTAAACACAACCCCCCTGAGAGTAAAGCCTTGACTGAACAGCTGGAGAGTTCAAAAGAACCTGCAAAAGCTGCTGCCTACTCAACAACCCCAAAACTCCAAACTCACAGCCACCGCCACCGTAGACACCACCACCACCACCAACAATACTGCAAGTAACAGGCATGGAGTGCAGAGCACGAACCTGAGCCTGGAAGAACTTGACATACTTGAAAGTCTCTTCGAGCATATCAGCAGTGTTCATCCTCTTGTTCCAAGGCACCAGCTTCTGCAACCTCCTCTTCCTCTCGGTTATCGTCTCCCTTCTCTTCTCCTGCTTCTTCCCGCCGGAGCCACTGGTCTCATCCGTACTCCTGCACGTGGTCTTGAGCGGGGGCATTTGGAGAAGAGGAGGAGGTTGGGGTTCGTTGGAGAAGTAGCAATCCGGAGGAAACGGGAGTAGAGTGGAGAGAATAGGAGTGAAGTTGGAGATATTGTTGTTAGCGTCGTCGGGAGAAGGTAGAGGGAGCGTATTGAAGCCAAAGCCAAATTTCAATCCATTCCTTTCCACTCGTTCTTCTTCGCGAGTGAGAGAGAGAGAGAAGCGGAGAGCGTGTGTATATATAAGGTGGGGGGCACGTGGAGGACGGAGAGAGGATGGGGTGTGGGCGGTTGAGGCGGCGACGCGGGAATAAAGGACGATTTGGTGACAGCAGAGGTATCTGAATCAAAAGCAGCAGTGCTGATACGACACCGTTGCAGGGGTCTCAGAGATTGTCCATTTCGAAAACTCGAGTTTATGGGGCGGATCAGAGTGAAATGACGAAAAGGGCAGGAGGATGACTCCATTTGATGATATAAAGCAGGGGTATTTTGGAGATTCCAAGGGACATGTACTGCCGAGGGGAAGGAATGAAATGTGTTGGTGGGCGGGATTTACAAGTGCTGGGTGGGACCACTGCAATTTGCTGACGTGGCAAGGTCTTCTGATCTACACGCAGACAGTGTCGCCTGTTGTTGATTCCAGCCACTCGTACGGCGTCTGGTGGCTATTTCAGCCTCGTTTATAAAAAGTGGGCTACAAAAAATTACAGAACGGCGTCTCATTCTCTTGCTCGAACAGCAAGTTCTTCGCTAGGTCTCCTTGTTCGGGGATACATTATACATACCCCCAGATTGTACTGTCACTGCTCTAGCTGCTTATTTAAATGAATGAAGTTTCACTTTGATGTGAACAAAAAAAAAAGAAGATTATTTTCACCTTTCTATACAATAGACTTGGGGAAAGAAAAACCAGAGCAGGAAATAAGAAAGATGAGAGGGACTGCAAATGTATCTTGATTTTCTTTCATTCTTTCTTTTTTCAACTTTAAATTAGAGGAAAAAAATGATTGACTACCAAGCAATGAATTACAAATTACACAGGGAAAATTAGAGGGGGTGGGAGAAAGAAAAATAAAACCTGTACACAAGAACAAGGAAAAAGCAGCAGCAGGAGACTACTAGAATGACTACCAACCCAACTCCCACGCTAAAAGGGGCAGATGTGTCCTAAAATTGACTAATCATTCTCAACACACATTTCATTATCAGTAAGTATATCGTGCCTAACTAAAACCCTACCGCCGCTTCCTCGCCGGCAGACTGGCCGAATGTTTCATCGATCCCACATGGCCTGGTATATTGATTGTCTCTGCTTTAACCACTGCGACATCTCCTTGTTCAAGGAAGTAGTGTTGTCTATGACGGAGTCGAACATCGGACTTCCCAGAACTGTCGGAGAACTCTTGAACGACCATATTTGGTCCTTAGGCCATGGTTTCTGAGGATATTTTTCCTGAAAATGGGAAAATGAAACGCGGATTAGAAACCATGTTAATTGAATGGACAACAAGAACTTGCTGAAAAATACAACTCTGTGCATCGTCCATATATAAAAGCGCAGACACGCACCATTCTTTCCAGCATCATTTTCACCGTCTTTGGGCCATAGATACGCTGTTGTGATGGCTTCTGAGCCTTAGCGTAGAAGGAGCCAATGTCGGGTAGTGACAAACAGCCCCTACTTGCTCTAGCCAGATTACAATCTGGATCGGCATTAGTCTGGATATGCCAAAAAATCAACTGTCCTAGACAATAATTCTCACCATATGTCTTTTGATACTCATGGCCACCTGCTCCTACTTTATCAGCATACTTGGGGCCTAGGTCAAGAGGACTGATATAAATTGGAGGCGAAGTGAATGAACTATATTCCTGTAAAGGGTGAAAAAACAAATAAAGTGTAAAGTTACTTCAACATTAAATAAAAACAAAAAACGGGCTATGCTAATTTTAAAAAGAAGAAGGTCAAGGAACAATTACGGAGACATACCCGGATTCTAAAGAAGTACTTCGTATATGCGTAGACATGGATCAAATCAGCTGCAGCATCATGCCTGCACTTGTATGTACATTTTAAACCTCGAATCTCATCCCTCAACCTTCAAAAGAAACAGATAATTCCATAAATATTTCATGCAAAACAAACATAAAGAGTTCAACTGAGAAAAGGGGGGGAAATATGAAATATAAGCCAACCACTCACCATAACAAAGATTTTTGAAGTTCTTTCCTAATATTATCAGAATTTGAAGGATCATGCGAATGGATTTTGGATTTGAGATCATTTAGCAAGTCCGCTTCCAGATGAGGAGCCATACACTGAAGAAGTTCCTCTACAAGCGAACCCTCTCCTTTCCATAGGAAGTAAACAGTTTCTTCTGGAGAGAGCTTCTCCAGGGGGGGTGGGGCTTTCTTTGCATCACCAAATACACATCTCATGACATACCTCACCTGTACACAGCATTCAAGAAGCTCTTAAAATCAAGAATCCTGTATGTATTCTCATTTTAATAGACATCGACTCCTGATAACAATGCTCCATCCTCACCATTTCACAAGAAAGAAAATTAAATAAACAATCAAGTCATTTCAAGAAATTGGACTTCAGATACACAACCCCATTTGCTGAAAAATGTCCCCAACAAGTAACCCATCCAACAGGCACAAAATTCTCTTCACTACATTGACATTGACAGTATCATATGGCAAAGGCTATACAAATATAAGTACCTACCTTGTCTAGAGTCACAGCCAAATTTTGGAGCCTCTGATTGTGGACACCCTCGGCCTGCCTCATACAAGAAGATAAAAGGTGAGTATCCAAGCACATTCCATCACATGAAGCTTGAGATAAGCAAGCAAAAATAGACAACAGATACCTCAATCTCAGCAACCTGTCTCTCATTTTCTAAATTAACATCCAGAAAGTATTTTCTCTTTTCTTCTATATTGTGCCTCAGAATTTCCTCGGGAAGCTTTGCTCTTTCAAGATTTATGAACCTCACCTTCATAAGAAGGGTCAAATCAACAAATCGAAAGGAGCAAAATAACTGAAGAATTTGGTAAATGGCTTCAAAAAAAAAAACCTCAAAACAGGTTTAAAAAAAAAACCATACCAGACGAGCAGAATATGCGACCACCCATTCTGGCAACCCACCAAGCAAACAACTTCCTAAGCCAGCTCTCCCCAAATCAAGATAGTCTTCTTCAGACACGCAATTCATATCACAAGCTTCTAGCATCAAATAACATCGATCCAACATTCCATGCCACTCCTTCATCATCTGGCAAACAATATACTTCAGTTAAAAGAAAAGATAAAACCTATAGCACTTGAAAAATTCAAACCAGTGCTAAAAACTGGGAAATAACATTATCGACCATATATAAAAGAAATTTATGCAATACATACCTTTTGGAAAGCTCCTTCACCTGTCAAATTTAAGTAGCTGCCACGACAAACTTGGCTACCACATAAACAGACAGATGCTTCATACTCTTCCTTACTCTGCAAAACAGTCATTGATCATCAGCATGGAATCATGAAATGTAACAACAAAATTGTTTGGAAAAAAAGGAAAAAAATTACACACCTCTGTTACAGAATTATAGTCAAATGTGACCTCCTCACCATATTGTATTTGACGTACTGCATAGATTCCAATCTGATACTGGCCATCCACAGCAGTAACTCTGCATTCAAGAAGAAATCCATCCATATAATTAATAATTGTAACCAAAAGATAAGAATTACTGAACAAAATTTGCAATACGAGACAATCACGAAGACGTCACTTATGAAAACATTATTCAACCAATTATGACATCAAAATTATCGAATATTAACTTGACAAACGTTGAACAAATTATTACGCTGCCACCATCTCATTTAATAGGCACTTTTGCCTTTACAAAAGAATTAAGGAGCACTAATTTTGTTAATTAAGTGTATTTAATTTTATTGCTTCTTCTAAATATACCCTGGTAGACTTGCAATCTTAACAAGGAAAAGGTTGAAAAAAAAAAAGAGAGAATTAATGTAACTTAATACCAAAAAGGATAATATCATAACTTGGCACTATATCTAGGGGAATAAAGAAAAAAAGGTGTACCAAAAATAGAGTGTGTGTCTGAAGGAGTATTTTATTTTATAAAATATGTCAAAGCAAATTAATCCAGTTCTTTCGGAATAAAGTATTTTGACACGAGAAATTCACAAATAAGTAAAATGAAAGATTTGGCATGCATGCCTATATTAACATCCATGAAAGGAAGTAATTCTAAGGTCAGAATGTTAATGTAGGCTTCAAACATGTCATTCAGAACATATGATAACTAAATAATATCTAACCTTCCCAGATATGATGTCAGTGGCATAAATTAAATCTTAATTCCATATTACCACATTTCTACTTAAACATCTTTACTATAACAGCCAAAAACTTTAAAGTGTATACTTACTTTGCTTCACAGTTGGGTTTGCATGAGTGACAGATTCGACTTGCATAGTTTGCTTTATGCATTGCATCAACAACAACTAAATCATAACCATCAGCATCTCCCTGCCAAAAAGCATAAGGATCACTTAAATACTGTATTCTCAAATCAAGCTTGGTATTTTGCCACGACAGAATATGAGAGAACTCATTATCTGCAAAAAGGGGGGAAAAAGTTCAGTAAACACTACCTTTGGCCTCTCAAGATAAATGTTGTAAAATTCAGGAGCTAGATCTTTACTATCTTTTTGCAAAGATCGAATGCCATCCTGCTTCTCAAACCATTTCCAAACCGGATAAACCTGTAAAAATATTCAAAAGGAGGTAAAAATATGGCTGTAAAAGCAATTTATCGTAATGCAAGAAATGGCAATGAAAAGAATTACACAATCACCACTGTTACATATGCATACGACTTTATGTTCATCGATAAAAAAACCAATTACTATTGAGTGTTAGTGATTAATCCAGTGTTTTTTTAACACAAGTTCATCTTAGGAGGAAGCATAACTATGGTTCTCTCCTTATCAGGTTGCAGTGTCAAATATTACCAAGAAGTTCACACTGTATTCAGCCCCGGGTTGGCAATAATGCAGTTAGTGCATAGGCAGGTGGAGTATGTTGTTTGTCAGAAGGGTACAGAGAGATTTTACAGAATGGCAACCTAAACTTCAATGAAAAGATTATGAACCTATTAAGCAGTAGCGACTGCTGCTAAGTAGACCCATCACCACTCGGTATTTTCATGATCTTAAAACAAGAGTAAGTCACATCCATACCTCGCCCAGAAATTCCACAACAAAATCTTCTTCTCCAAAACCACCTTCTTTGTCACAAACAACACCAAGCCCCTAACAGCATAGGAGGAAAGAAAGAAAGAAAGAAATAATCAGCGCATGGAAACAAGAAGCCAAGGTAAGCAATAAATGGCAACACAAGGCAACGTGAAAATGAGAAAGAGAGAATTTTACTATTTTGCAAAAACAGATTGATATGCCATACCTTCCTGTAAGCAACATAGTTGTCATCAGGGCGACTGTCTATGGCCTTGAGGATACCCCGACATATTTTCATTATCCGTACATTACCATCCTTATCAGTGTCTTGTTCAATTTCATTAATAACAGGCCGCAAAGGATATGTCATTGGGGTGTTCCCAGTACCAGTAAAGCCCCTGACGTGCTTATTCAGAGTACGGAGGATCACATCTTCAATAAACAAATGCTTTTCTTCGGAAGTCATATCTACTTCCTCAGGCATGGAATCAAGTAAGAGATTGTGAGTATAGGGATCAATTCCATAAACTTCTTGTTCTATAACTTCATCTCCGAGTTGTTTCCTAGGTTTGAAGTCCTTCACTTCAGGAAGTTCCAATTCTTCAGTCCCATTTTTCTGTGTTTCAAGTTTCTCCACATAATCATCTGGCAAAGAAACAGACATCTTCTGTTTCACATCCTCCTCATCTGCTACAATAACATAGTGATCTATAACCTCATACTTTCTGGTAACAGGAGGAACCAGACTGGCTTTTGTCATGCGAGCTCCCCATTCACGCTCATCTCCCATGCCATCAAAGCTCTCATCTGGTGTGAAATATCCATCTTTGGACTCTTGAGTTCGGCCTTCTGATTGGAAATCCAAGTCACTTTCTGTATCTGAGGCAGTGCTCTCGCCATCACTCTTGCCATATTCAGAAGACTTGTCAAATTCATCTGAAGTTTCACTTCCTGAGTCCATTGATTTTCTGTTCAATTTGGATAAGCGTTTTCTGATTTCTCTATCCGATGCATATTCTCCATAGTCAAAACCACCATTTGAATAGGTAGCTCCATTACTCCTATTCATGAACTTTCTCTCACTGGCCATTTTCTTCTTATACTTAATAGAAGCAGAGCCTAACTCTGCAGACAAGTTGTCTTTCCACGACTTCATGAGCTCATCTCTTTCATAAGAAAATTTAGAACTCTCTTCCAAATGCGAGGCAAGTTTAAGAAATAGAGTTATAATGTGATTCATGTCTCCACCACCACGATTCTTAGCTCTGTGTTCAGAAATTAAACAAATTCAATGATATACTGAGGACATAAAAATTGCAAGCTATTGGGAAAGGAACATACATATTTGATAGTTTTCCCTATTCTAACAAAACAGAATTTACAAGATTTCACATCTGCATTATCATAAAAAGGAGAACAAAATAAAACCATGAACAATAGAAAAACTGTATAAATCTTAATGTTCCATGATAATGTTCCTCCCTCAAACAGCAGAAAGAAATAATTCAAGCAGCAGCTGAAACATTTTCATTCCACTAAAGAAAATGAATTTAACAATTAACATCCAGTATGGATGGATATATCAATTATAAACACGATGTATTTAGCAATTTCAAAAGCAAACTTACTTAATTGCATCCCTGCACATTCGACCGATATCTTCCTTGAAAGACTTCAATCCATGCCCAAGATAATAGCCATTCTTCATTCTATCTTCAATTTCTGCCACCTGATTGACGAAAAGACAAAAATTGGAATAAGAAGTTGAGTAAGGTTTATCTGGTGCAGCTGTTTAGGCTGTTGATTCCTTTATGCAAAAACACTTCTTTCGTTGATATTTCAAAAAGCAGCCAAAATCAGCAATTAGCTGCTCTTTCCCACAGCAACCAAAGAATGAATTTGTTCAGTATAGCCTGAAAAGAAATACTAATAGACTACGCATGCATCAAAAGCTGGATCAACAGAAAACAAATAATCAGCAGTACCTTGGGCACAAAAAAATCAAAGAAGTTCTCCTTCATGATGTCCTTCAAACCAGAAGCAAGAAATCCCTCCATCCTCTTATAGCCATTTGCCGATTTCTTCATGGCCCAGCGCTTCATACGGGCATCCCTAGATATGATGGATGACGACTTTCTAGCATCTAGCAATTTTGAACGTCTATACAAACTTCGCCGGAATTGATTTGCTGAGTCTCTCTTATTCACACTATCAAAATATTCTTTCAATTCAAAATCACCACCTAGAGTTGTAGGCTTGTATGACACAGGGGTCTTCTCACTAAGCTGTTTAAGATTCCTTATCTTGGAATTTGACTCGTCTGAGGTCCTCATACCAGATAATCGTCTCTTAACCCAACTTATGTTTGGGAATTGAATGGGTAAATCTATTAACTGGCTGCAACCTCTTATATCTACAGAAGATAAACAGGGAAAAGAGCGAAGAATCTCCTCAACCACAGCTGAAGATACGTTCGTGCATCCAAACAACACCATCGAAGTTACCTTTTCTTTGTTATAACCATCCTAAAAGACAAAGGGAAATAAAAACAGTTATACAAAACCAAGAAAGAAAAATAAACAACAAACAAGGTAAAGCATATCCAAAAGCTTACCATGACACTCCAGATTATTGAGTCAGTGCACTTGGGCCCTATAGATGAAAGATCAACTTGCATTGATATCACCTTGTAAGAACTGACAGCAGCTCTCCAGTGCTTACAAGTCAAAGATGCAAAAGCCAATGATCTCATATCAGATCTTAGAAAATGGAAAACCCGTGCCAGCGTATGACCATCCAATAAACCCCAGTTTCCGACCTCATTCTCTGAACTTGAACTCTTTAATTCACTGAAATTAGCATCACCGCATAAGTCTTCAAAAGGAATCTCATCCTTTTGAAACATATGAATGTCTTCTTCCATCTCACAGTCCTCATCGCTATCATCAACCTGCATCCGCACTCTTTTGCCACCACGTGGATTAGTTTCTGCAGTTCATCACCAGCCATGGAAATGGTACTTAGAATTAATCCCATTTTTATTTCTAAATAGATGCACAAAATATGCCAAAAAAAATGATCTAGATAACAAAAAAAGATAAAAACATTCATAAATCCACAACTAAATACAAAATGTAATAAATGGTATAATCATTTTGATAATCATTATGTAGATATTATTGTGCAGATACAGGTAACAAAGAATGTGATCAAGACCCTTCAATTAGTATTTATAATGCATTTTAGTTTCTATTCAGTTGTCCTTGCAACATTTATTAACCTAAATTACATATGCAACAACCATAGTAAGTGGCGTACTTGGCTGTTGTCCATTCCTATTCACAATATAATTGCATAAAACCCAAAGAGCAGCCAAGTAGCAACTATTGTTCATCCAACACATATACTGAGCAGTTACTAATCCCAAAAAGGGACACTTATGAACAAATAAACACATTTCTGACATCATGAATTACTGCAGCTTTTTGGAATTCTCAAAAGCAGGACATTTTTATATTTTCAAAGAACTCGAAAATACCTGGTCTTCTGTATATATGTTTATCACTTTCTTTCTTAGGCTGCTTGGCAATGATCCAAGGATCTAAAACCTCATTAATGGCAGCAGCAAACTCCCGGCTCTTAAATGATTTCATTACTAACTCATGTAGCTTCCCACGGGTATAGCCAATAAACTGAGGGTGCAAGCTGTGAAATGAGCTGGAATTTTTGCTACTCCCATTCATGGCTGCACTTTGTGACTTTAAAGGAGTTACTGAAGAATCACCAGAAGATACCACACTTTCCTTTTCAGTCCTGAGAGTATCCTCCGCAGCACAGTTTATGGGAATCCAAACTCTATCAAATTTCCTATAAACACTGCTATGTTTCAGGATGATACCTTGATCTGCCAACACTTGAAGGTCTGAAAATGATAAAGGCCCTTGTTC
>CAODLS012498320.1:0-13419 GCA_948243855.1 Flueggea neowawraea | reverse complement strand
TTCCAAACTTTCAGTAAGCTATCAATGTTTCTAAATGAAGAAATAACATGTTCGGTGACTTTTCCACTGAGTGCCAAATTAAGGATCTTCATGTAAACATAAAACTTGCTGTACGGATTCTCCAATAGGTTGTACAGATTGAACAAGCTGGTAAAAGAAGCAATCAGAAAACAGGCTTTTATAATTTAATGAACTCAAAGCTGAACTTATCATGTCATATTACATTTTCAAGCGCAAAGTGGGTTTGTCAGTTGGTTGTTGAACAACTTTAGCACAAATGGCATTCGCCATCTCATGTGCTTCATCCTGGTTTTCAGGCTTGCTGACGAGATTGCAGATAACTGTGAAAATACACTCAAGATCTGGAATACGAAAAAACAAACCCAGCGCTTAAATAATGACACAAATATGAAATGCCTTCTCTACAAAATGAAATACAACATCACTGTCTAAACATTACAATAAAAATTTAAGAAAAATGCCCAAAAGTGTAAGCATGAGCAGTACTACAAAATCCAATGGCAAAATCAAAACAGAAAAATAATGAAATATACTAGTTTTTGGATAAAGTACCATTCATTTAACAACTTTTGTTCTTTAAAATTATGGAAAGAATAGCTAAAACTGTCATTACTTCGCAACAAACAGCAAGAACCCAGTATAAGAAACAAGAAAAAAATTACATGCTCACAAAAATACCAAGTCTGCGAATTTATAAATCATTCAAATCACATATCATTAAGAATGGATACAAAAGTACACATACAAAATTGCCGACAAATAACACTAGAATGTTAAAAGTTTAGCTGTTGCCATAGCGTGTTTTGAACCATTGAATCAGTTAAGCAAGCCGAAGACTATAATTAAGCAACATCCCTAGCATCAATAACTTGTTTCCACGATTCAGTCTTCACTAAAAGAAGCATAAAACAATTCCACACAAATCAACCACCAAAAACAAAAAAAAAAGAAAAAAAGAATTACCTTTCTCAGAAACCTTAGAATTGGAAAACATCAACTCGGCGGAGGTTAGCATTAACGAGGTCAAGTCCAACCATCTTCCAATCACCATACATTCCTGCGCCTCCACACAAAGCCTCGTCACCTGTTGTTCCGCAACCTGATTACCGATAACAATACACACAAGAAAACCAATACATAAAATACAAAATAGAAGGGAAAAAAAAAAAGAATCTCCTAACAAAACTAAGTTTCGAAATCCGAAAAAATCAATAAAATTAGAAATCTATACGTGCCTCTGGACCGGCGTCGTTCCATGCGAGTTCGGAGGAGAAGCGGACAACTGCGAGCGCTGGATCTTCCTCGGAGGTGGGCACCACGGTGGTCATTGTGGTTTGATGGAACCGACGCTTATCGATCTGTAACGGCTACGAAGCTTTGTGTGTTTGTTTGGATACACGGAGGGCAAACAAAGGGGGTGACTGAAAAACCCTAGCAGTGTAGTTCACAATTGTTTACATGGTCCTTCAAGGTTTTCCATTTGATTTTTGGCTTTTTGGATAATATGCAATCTAGTCCTGAAAATATGGGAAGTAACTAATTAATCCTTGAATTTTTACTTATCCTAAATTAAATGAACTAAATATGCTTATTAGATTTAATTTATTGTTTATGTTGAGACAAAAGTTATCCATTTTTTCGATAGCGAGGCTATGATTGAGACAAAATTTCTGCTAAGGTTTAAAGTTTTCCTTTGTTGATATACGAGTATGAGAGTTATAAATTGACACATTAAATTCATTAAAATAACATGGTTTATATACGTAATTATCGCTCGTGTAAAAAAAAATATACGTAATTTTCAGCAGAAAAATAAAAACTAACTTAGCCACCAAGCCTAATGTGACTACTACTGGAAAAATGCTAGCATGTTCTTAATGCATGACTAACATAGCCACTATTGCACTAACTTAAACATGGCCACACACACAAAATAACTGCAACTGCAGAACAGTAACTTCATGGGCATTAATCAACACTCCTCCTTGGTTTTGATAGTTGCGGAAGTCAGAATAACTCCTCCTCCTAGTCCTAGGATCCATTTTCTACAATATTGGCTTGACATATTGTTTTTGTGGTTTCTAAGCTTTTTTTATGTGTCCCATTTGGCCACATTTTTTGATTGGATGGTTGGTCTTCTTATAATATGGAAATGTTGAGTATTTTTCTGCCACGATCCGAGTCGGGCCGGTGACCGGCGTACAAGATGAACTGTTTATAGAAGCTCGGCTTATCTCGCATAAGCTTCGGAAATACAGATATTCTATCCAAACGATAATTCATCAAAACATTTATCGAAATATAATACAATGTATAAGAAAATAGCATATATAATACTATCAAAATAAATATAAAATCGTTATAGCAAAATCAATATCCAAAATGCAAAAATATAGCCCAGTATCCCCACAGAAACTAGGTATGGAACTCTAGTAGCAAAATGCAAAAGTAGAGCCCGAACGAGGGCCCTCACAGAATAGCAAAGAATGCATCACTGGTAACAAGATGTCGAACAGATGCTGAGCGTCAAAATCTATCTGTAAGACAGGTAAAGAAGATGGACAGAAATAAAATGGGGGTCAGGACCCAGTAAGAAAATAGTACTCCAGATTGCCTCATACGTGCCTCACAAAGACAGTTTTGAAAACCATTCAAAAGATACTGCACACGTATATACTAATATAATATGTATACACACTACATATGTAATAGCTTTTAGAAAATATTTTACCAAAACGTTTTCTAGAGCAAATAACATGCATTCAGACAGTATCAGTGTGTATATATATATATATATTTATAACAGAGTCAGAGTATGGGACTAGAGTAGAATGAACAGAATAGTATTGTGAATTCTGTCATCAGACATAACAGATCATGTATCTGGCCGGATACACGGTCACCCAGTTACCTCGGTAACTAGGGCCTTGACAGAGCATTGATATATCAAAGGTTACGTAACTCCGTAACTAGGTGTCCCATCTCAGAGTATATATATTATTTACGACTAATATAATAGACATTAATGTAGAATATATTTCTATATTTTCAGAAAACATATATATATATATATATATACACAGACACACACACCAATATATATATTAGCAGAGTAAAAACGTTGGTTATTACAAACCACATAAGTCCGATTAATAATTAGCTAAATAATTATTATTCATTTCATGTCATATCCCGACACAGTAAAAAATATATAAGTAGGAAGACACAACCTATGTGTCTGAAGCTGTCATTTCACTTACCTGGTGTCCAAAGCTGACAATCCAATCAATCATGCAAAATGAGAAGGAAATGAGAGAATGATAGGTAGAGAAACGTAATCTTACCTCAAGAGACGTTTAGGAAGGAACAAGATCCAACCGAAATGGCTTCTGGACGAAATAGGAATGATTTGAGTGAGAAAAGACGGAATGAAGCCGAAGAAGTCGGGTGGGGGTATATATAGACCCCTGCCCAAAACGACAATGTTTCACGCGCTGAGTGCATATCTCACTTGAGTGACAGACCATCTCACTCGAGTGGCACACCCCTTACTCGAGTAACACAAATGGTTACTCGAGTAACCCATTCCTAAGTGTTCATCATGTTCATCCCGAAATAAGGCTTACTCGAGTAACCAAGTGACTTACTCGAGTAATACATGCCTCACATCACTCGAGTAAGGTCGAACAACTTACTCGAGTAATCCATGGTTAATGTCACTCGAGTAACATGCAAAAGCTTACTCGAGTAACACATCTTAAAACCATAAGTCATCCACTCAACTCTCCAATAGATTGAGATCGACTCAGGGCAGAACCGAAAGCTACAGAAGGTTGTATCGGAATCCGACGGGTATTACATTTTCAATATTGTCATTATTCATTGATTTGTCTTGAAGAGCTCCCTCCATAATTTCTTCTTCTATTTTAAGTCTTCTTTGTTATTGGGCCCATAACACATTCACTAGCTTGAAAAATCTTTAGATTCTTCTAATGAAGAAATTTTAGACTCATATTTTTCAGACAAAATCACAAGAATTCTTTGAACAACTCTTTCAACAGAAAATTCCTTACCCAGTAACCGTACCTTGTTTACTATGCCTAGTAGTTTGTCATAGTATTCATTGATTGTTTCGGACTACTTTATTTTTATCATTTCGAACTCTCTAATCAAGTAGAGTTTTTGCATGATTTTTGTTCTTTCATTTCCTTGATATTCCTTTTTTAGATAGTCTCATTAGCTCTTGTGAATATATTGCTACAGTAGAGAATAAACATGCTTTTGCTTTAGACTTTCTAGTCTATCTCTCTTTATGGTTCTTTAGTTGAGCCATCAGTAGATTTGTTGACAAGGACAAAATCTTATGATCTTCCTCTATAGCTTCCCAAAGATCAAAAGCTTGGATATAAACAGTCATTTTGATAGCCCATGCTTGGTAGTTTTACCATCAAATGATGGCGGTGGCATAAATAATGTCTTATCCAACTGTATTTAATAAACTCGTATATGTGGTTATGTTGTTGTGGTGTTTATGATATAAATTTTGTTATGAAGGTTATGTGATGGGTATATTTTCTTATGAGGTTATAGGTCCTTTGAGAAAAGAGTTTTGATACCTCTTTGTTGGAGTTTTTGTGTATGAGAAGTTATAAGAGCATGAAATTGTATTTCATTCATTGAGAAAGCATGACACATAACTTAAATACATAAAATCCTACTATAAAACTAGGAAAGACATGGACATTATCTACTAAACATAACTCACTATTCTAAATTGTAGTATAACATGGTAGTAACAATATGGAACATAGAATGGATGTGGGATATGCGCCACTACCCATACGTGGCCACTTTCTTGAATAAATAAAAAAATTGATGTGGTTATGGGTACATTCACAAGGTCAAAGGCAGGTTGTCAAAACTCTTTCTTGCCTTTGATGTTTGTGTAGCATTGTCATTGTCGTTGTTGCCAACTTTGTATTGTTGTCATTGGCGTTGTTGCTGACTTTTTGTTATTGACATTGTTATCATTCCTGACTTTGTGTTGTTGTTATGGTCATCGTTGTTGTTGTAATTGACATAGTTATAGTTATGGTTATGTTCATGGTCATGGGCATGGTTATGGTCATTGTGGTTGTTGTATCTAACTTTACTCTAATTAAAGAGAAGAACTAATCTTCATATTAAAAAAAAGGCTTTATGCTTACTTTTTCCTTTTTTTCTTCATAATAATGGGTGTAAGTTATACTCTCAAACTGCTTCAGAATAAGAGAGTTTTGATACCAATTTATTGGTATATGAGTATGAGAGTTACAAAGTGGCACATCAAATTCATTAAAATAACATGGTTTATATACATAATCTTGCATTAGAAAACTAAAAACTAACTTAGCCACTAAGGCTAACGTCACCACTACTTGGAAAATGCTAACAGCTCTCAACGAGTGACTAACGTGGGCACTATTACACAAACTTAAACATGGCCACATTCAGCTTACATTTAAGGGAAAATTTTTAGTCTATTTTTGGTGCATGTTTCAAACACATGTATCAAATAAATTAATAAGTGCTACGATGATTAATGGACCTTATTTTGATAAAAAAATATTTATTTTAAGATCTACTAACACTTGTTAATTTACTTAGTACATGTGTATGACATGTACTAAGAGTAAGCAAGAATTTTTCAAATTTAATAACTAAAATGTAAGTGTAGTAACTTCATGGGTATTAATCAACATCCTAGATGACAAAATTCAAATTAAAAGTAAACCTTAACTCTTACTATTTCTTTAAAACAAAGAAAAAACTTCTTTTTAGAAGCAGTCCTGAAGAATATTCTAATTCTGGTTGATGAATTCATCCAAGAGAGACACTGATTCTTGGTGAAATGTGTAACAGGCTCACAGCTGTTAGAACCTAATTTCACAGACAGAGATAAAACAACCTTTGGGGTTTACAGCAACACCGTACATTGCACAGCTATCCAGTACAGAACTTTCAGGATGGGAAATTTTTCCAGAATTATGAACAATATGAGCTTACAGTTAACAACTTGTACATTAAACAAAGACAAACCAATCTCTTCCCATTGTCACCGAAGAGGTAACCCAGGGAAGATCCACCGCCGGGGGCAGCATGAATTTTCGTTGATGGCCGATCCTGAAACCACATTGAGAGATACCATTTAGTAATCGCTGCTTGAATTTAGAGAGAATTGAGAGTGTCACAGGTTAAACTCTACAATGCTGTTACATTGGAAAAGTTTAGCATTAAACAAGTCATAACATGCATATCAGTGGTCAATCCTCACTAGCATCTTCATTAGTTTAAAACAGCTTAATCAAGGCTTTCAGTAGGATCATACCGTGATAAAATTCCCGCAGTTCTGTCCATCAGCGCAATAATAATTGTTTGTAAGATTTCCTTGAATTCCGGCTGGAATCTGCTTATCAATGGATTGTGAAGCAACTCCAGAGTTCCGAGAAGCAACATTCCCTCCTGTCTGTGTTGTTCTCATAGCAGTTGCTGCATTGTTAGCTGCCTCCGCGCTACCAAATAGGTAGCCAAGAGAACTTTGTCCACCACCACTGCTTACTCCGCGACCCATTTTTGCTTAGCTAAAACCCAGCAATGCACACATAATTTCATCGATTAGGACCAAAGCATAAAAAAATAAAAGACAATTTGGATATATAAGCAGCAAATACTGATAATTTTACAATGTAACTCTGTTTTTACTGCACTTACTTATGCACTACATTACGAAATTACAAACCAAATCACAAGAAAAAGGAGGAAATATAAAGCAATTGATGGCGAGTGAGAATGAACCAATTCAGAAATATAATTCTGCAATGAATAGTGCCATATATGTTTTTAGTTTCATAACTTTCGCAAAATTCAGTCTTTGCAAAAGAGCTTGCCTTAAGCTCTGGAGATACATCAATAACATTTTCTCATAGGAAAACCAAAGAATGTGATCTTAATCTCAATCTTGGTGGTAATTAAGAATCATTTAAACCCATTTCCAATCCTGCAATTATCTAATAAAACAACCAAACCAATTTGACAACAATAAAAGCCACAACTGAAAGTGTCAATGCCTGCCACTTTTCCACCTGAATTTTCCACTTTCAACAAAAAAAGCCATGAAATATCACACCAATACCAGCTTCATGCAAAGCCCAATTACAAACATAAGATATTTAATTAAAAGACTTTACTGTTTATATTATAATCATTGTTTGTATTAGACGGAAGGCATGTCAGTTCTGATAAAAGAACAGCAAACATAACTGAAATCTGAAAGATATGGCTGGAAACAAAAATGTCAGTTACCAGTTACAACATAAGACATAAGAAGCACTTAACTTCCATGCATTAAAGATTAAAACACACGGTGAATGTGCATGAAACATACACGTAAACAAAATTTGGAGTCATGGTTGGCTTCATTACCGAATTGTTTTGTGGCTGTGGGTTGGAAGTGCGAAAGAATTGGATGCGAAGATAATGATGATGATGAGAAGGAAGTTGTTAATTTATATATATAGGAAGAAGTGGAATTTAAAGGAAAATTAGTAATAGAAAATAAAAATTGTGGGAAACTATCATGGTCAATAGTTGAGTGCGCTGGAAATAGCTGTTAGTTTGTTTAACTCTATTGACATAAATGGTCGGCAATGGCCTGTCTTCAAGTCATGGGACACACATTGGTACGTATCATATGTATGTGTGTCAATTCTTTTGTGAATTGTGTTGTTCTTAGAATCTCACTTAGAAGTAGTGGTGGGCATGGCCCGAGCCAGGCCACCCCCTAAATTTTCAGTCCGGTTGAAGGCCTGGCCCAGATCCGCTCATCCAAAAGAGTGGGCGCTTGGGCCAGGCCACCCCCCTAAATCTTCAGTCTGGTTGAAGGTCTGGCTCAAGCTCGTCCATCCAAAAGAGCGGGCTGACCGGACTTTTTTTTTTAAATATTAATATTTTATATTTTTTATCAAAATATAATTTAATATATATTTTATTATATAAATTATACTTTAATAAATACTAAACAATTCTTAAATTTATAACTAACATTATTTTTTACTAATTTATAACACATAATACATCAAATTAATATTAATATATTATATATAAAAAATATATATAATATATATAAAATGTATAATATATATGTTCGGTCAGCCCGACCTTTGAGCTTAACCATAAGTCCAGGCTCAACCCTATTTTTTTAAAAAATAGGTAGGCCAGGATGCAGGCCAGAAATTATTGGCCCAACCAGGCCCTTTTTTCGGACCGAGACATCGAGCTGTGCCAAAATGCCCAGCCTTACTTAAAAAAGATCATAATAAATCAGAAATATCAATTTCTTCTTTTTTTAAGGTTTTAAAAATTGAGCTTAATTTTCACTAACACAATTTGATTAATTTTTCATAAACCGATGCTCTTTCGACAATTTTTTTCCTCAATCATTTTTCAAAACCATTTGTACAAGTTTTGTTGTGAATAGTAATTATCCCACATTTGAGAATTATAGTGTGTGTGAAGCACTTATAAGTGGTGTTGATTCATAACTCATTGTCTTAAAGTTTTAGGTAAAGATATGATGTCAGACCCACTTGTATATTCATTTATTAGGTCTACGCGTGAGGCGGATCTTCTCAAGACTTTTCGGGTCCAACAAGTGGTATCAGAGCCAATAGTTTAGCTGGGACATGCAAGGACTAGTATGATGTGGTGGTGGTTTGGGATGAGTGCGATAATGTGGTGAAGAGTTGTGTTGCCTGGTAAAGCCCGAATCTACTGTGTGAGCAGCCAGAAAAAAGCTCGTAGACATAAGGGTTGATTCATAAGAGAAGCTCTGGTGACACCGTGGTGATGATCGGGCCTAAGCACCGAGGCCCGATGATGATGAAGAGTTGTGTTGACTGGTAAAGCCCTTGTCTAGGTGAGCGGTGAGGTCAACTTGTAGATGGATGGAGTCATGTAAATAACTCTTGGGTTAAAAATGTCCACATTAGTACTTAAGGAGGCCCAATTGTTGGATTATTTTTTCGGTCTTCTTAGTTGAGTTTTTGAAAGTTGAGAGAAGAGAAAAATGAACACAAGCAATTTAGAGTGGTTCAACCAATTCTCGATGCCTACATTCACTACCTAAGTTACTCACTTAGGATTTTCCAATTCACCATATGATGATTGATTCCGGCTCAATCCAACAAGACCTTACTGTTGAACCAATGGTGGTTCACATTTAGATCCTCTTGTGTTTTGATGATGGACAAAAATTGGTAATTAAGACAACAAAGCACAATGTTAAATGAGATGTCCAAATGATTCAACTGTTAGAGTAAAAGAAGTGTTACTCGAGTAATATTGATACTCACTCTAGTAAAACAAGTTTCAGAGGCATGTGAAAGTGAAGCTTTCACTTGAGAAACCTGGAAGTCACTCAAGCAAGCAGAAAACCCAGAAACATCACTAGAGGAGTACTTACTCAAGTAAGAAATAAAGTTACTCAAGTAATCGAAGAATTAGGTGCGAATCAGTTCAAAAATCATGCTCACTGGAGTAGAAAATATTCTTACTTGAGTAAATCATATATAGCAAGAAATCAAGCATCAAATGCACTCCAACGGCTAGATTATCAACCCTAACGGTCATATGGGCAAGAAAGGCTATAAATACGTGAACAAAAGGCACAAAAAGTATGGATAATCATGCGCTTTCAAGTTTCAAATATTTAGATCAATCCATCAACCCCAAAACACCAAAACCAAGCTAGAGAGCATATTGTAAGCATCAAGTTTATACTCTTATCTCTAGTATAGAGCTTCTACTTGTATTTATTCATAAACACTTTGGGTATGGGAAAGGTTTGTTATGAGCCTTAGAAAACAACATTGTAAGGGCTTTAAAGGTGTGAGCCTTGAGAGAAATCAACATTGATTTATTCTTGAACTTGAATCAAGTATTGTAAGACTTTTCACTTAGCTTGAAAGTGAAGGTGGCTTTGGAGGCGTTGAGCCGGGAATCAACCTCTTTGTAAGGATTTTTTGGATTGAGCCAGAATCAATCATCGTTATAGTGAAAAGCCTAAGTAAGACTTAGGTAATGAATGTAGGCAAGGTTGGTCGAACCACTATAAATCATTATGTTCATTTTCTCTCTTCTCAACTCTCACAACTCCACAAAAGCAGGACTAAAAATTCTCCAACACTTACAACAGGGTTGATTACATCTCACACCTCCAAATCTAACACAAAGTTGATTCCTGGCTCAAACACCTAAGGCCAACCCAAGGTTGATTTCTCTCTAGGCTTACACCCCTAAAGCCCTTGCAATGTTGTTTCTATAGGCTAACAACAAACTTGACACTAACTCGAAGTGTTTACAGAACTCTTATAAGAATTACAAATTGAGTATCAAAGTAGTTGAATTTTGGTTTAAGTGAATGAAGAAAAATATCCATAAACTAGGCTAATATTTTAGCACCAAATGTAGAATTGTTATAGCAAGGAGTTATGTTCTTATTTATGTCCTTCAAGCCTTTATTTATAGTGTTTGAGACACCCTTGAAGTTGATTGTACTATTGGAATAGTGTAGAGAGCCGTTGGAAATCAATCATGAAGCATTTTTTTGTTGACAGCTCCCAATAGACGACTACCCAAGTCACTAGTCTTGTCTTCAGATTCACTTCTTGTTCTTCGTTAGCTGACTATCCAAGTCATATATCAGTTAAATGATCGTTGTAAATTATGTTGATGTCATTTTATGTCAATTTGATCAATCATGATCTTCACTAGTCGACTTATGGCCTTCACTAGTCGACTCATGGTCTCATCAGTTGACTACCAATCACTTGTGTTGGTTCTGCTTGTCCACTAGTCGACTCACCAACTTCATTAGTCGACTACTCAATGTTTGAAACATCTTTAAATGATTTCTTTATGCATCAGTCGACTCCTAATCATCATGGATCGACTCCTAGATTTGAAAACATGATTTTCTTGACTTTTCTTGGTCTTCATTCATCTTATTTTTTTTTTTCTTTCTCAAAGACATTCGTACTAAGTTTTGTACATTAATCACAACCTAGAAGGAATCAAATGTTAATCAGCCTTGGTTCAACAATCTTCCCCTTTTTGATTGATGATAAAACTAAGGAACAAGTGAATTTTCCCAAGTTTGTACCTATCAAATTTTAGCAAAAATTTGATGAAGGCATGAAGCCTTGTCTTGAATGACATTGTTAGTCCGAAAAAAAAAAACATATAGCTCATGTTTTCAAAGTGCCAAAAAAAACTTCTCTCACCCTTTTTCTTTGCTTAAAACTCTTCTTGGAACTCATTTGAAAAAATCTCTTGATACCAATTTTGGAAAAATTTCCCTTTATACTCTATAGCTTGATATCTTTCCTCCAATTGATTATGCACATAGAAATTCATTCTTTGTATTATTTCTCTCCCTCTTTTTGACATCAATCAAAAATGCAATATTAAGGGTAAATGGAACCAATATCACAACCAAATAAAATCTAAGCATAAACAAAATTAAGCTCCCCCTATCAAAAACAATTTATGCATAGTTTCCAAAATGATATTTTCTCTCCCTTAGTAAAATAATGTGTGCATAAATTCAAAAACATCTATTCTTCCCTATTTATTTCAAAATTATATCCAAATTAAACAAATTTTCAAACCATCAATTTTTTTTAAAGTTCATGCAAATATAAGCAAGCAACAAGAAAAGAAATTCATGAAATTAAAAGATTAAGGATTTTGGAGTACCTAATGTGCCGAAAGGCACAAATATGCCAATGGATCACCATCATCACTTGATAAAGAGCTATCATCTCTTATTTTCTTCTTATTCTTCTTCTTCTTCTTCTTCTTCTTCCTTTTGACTCCATTGCATCCTTCTTCTTCTTTTCCATCAAGTTTTTATACTTCATGAAATTCTTGGAGTAGAAAATCATTTCTTCATCATCTTCAACATCACTACTTGAGCTCTCATCACTTTCCTCTTCTTGAAGATGAGTGCAAGCTTTTAAGGCCATGTCATACTTAGGTCTTCCACTTCTTGACCTTAGCACCATCTCATAATTGATGAGTGAGCCAACTAGAGGACTACACTCTAACGAGTTCAAATCTTTTGACGATGGTTGCGTCCCATTCCCTTGGCAAGGATCTCAATATTTTCTTCACTTTATCACTATTAGTCATTGGTTTTCCAAGTGATGCAAGACCGTTGGTGATTTCGGAAGATCGGTCTAAGCATACTAGTGATGCATTCTCTATCCTCCATGGTGAACAACTCATAATTATGTAGCAACATATTGACCTTTGTTTCTTTGACTTGAGTTGTACCTTCATGAATAACTTCAAGCATTTCCCAAATCTCATTGCCATGCTCAAAAGAGGAATTTTTATTGTACTCTCCTTGACTCAAAGCACAATACAAGAGTTGAGTGGCTTTGGCATTAAGACTAATAGACTTCCGATCTTCATCTTTGAAGTCTTTATACTCCTTAGGTGTGTCATCATCATTTTAGGAATCTTAGGGCCAAGAACAATTACCTTTCAAAGCTCTATATCATGTGATTGAATAAATATAGACATTTGTTGATTTCATAAAATAAAATTAGAGTCATCAAATAAAGGAGAGATGTAAAGAGAAGCATCGAAAACACATAGACTAGGAGGACCAAAATCCATTTCTTCAATGCGGATCTTTGCTCCAAGGATGTTGTAATACCCCAAATAATTTTTATAATTATTTTTGGGACAATCATATTTGGAGTAATTATTTTGAATAATTATTCGTGGATAATTAGTTTTGGGAATAATTATTTTTGGATAATTATTTGTGGAATAATTATTTTTGGATAATTATTTTTAATAAATTTGGGTAAAAAATTTGAAATAATATTTTTGGTGTTAATGTGATTTTTGAGGTAAATTGGGTAATTAAAATAAGTGGAAATTGGTTGGAATTGAAAAAAAGAAAGAAAAATGGAAGAAAAGAAAATAAAAACTGAACTACAGGTCCTCTGATTTCGGGACCAAACGGCGTGTCGTTTCGCGTGTGTGCACAGTCGTCTGTGTGAAGGAACAAAACGATATGTCGTTTGCGTCGAAGAGGAAACGACAAGTCGTTCGCGTTGACGGACGTTCGGTCGTTCGTTCAGAAGGGAAAAACGACGTGTCGTTCGAGTTGTCAAACGACGTGTCGTTTGAGTTGCCAGACGACCGGTCGTTCGAGTCAACAGTGACCGACTTCTGACTTAACAAAACGACGTCGTTTTGAACAAACCAAAACGACGCCGTTTTGAATCGAACCGAACCGCCCAGATTTCTTTTTCTTTCTTCTTCCTCGTTTTCGTTCTCTTTTTT
>CAODLS012498216.1:0-22520 GCA_948243855.1 Flueggea neowawraea | reverse complement strand
TCCTACGTTGGGGTGGCTGGAGTAAGAAGCTGAGTTATAGACTGAGAATGAACTTGGGTTTTACCATGTTTGCTCTGTCTCTAATGGTGGCTCCACTACTGGACTGGACTTGGAGTAAGAGTGGATCACAAGGCAGACATGATGGAGGCTATGTCGTCACGGTCGCGTCGGTAGTGATTTGTGGTATTGCTGATGGTCTTATTGGAGCAAGTTTGATGGGATCTGCAGGAAAGCTTCCAAGACAGTACATGCAGGCTGTATTTGCAGGAACTGCCTCTTCAGGTGCAGTCTAAAACTTAACAGTAAAATGTTCGCCTTTCCTTTGTAAGAAACATGTAGTACTAACACAAAGATATTCATGTCAGAAATGTTTCATGTTCTACTTAAGAAAGCTAAAATATTAATTTTGGTTGGATCGCTGATCTTATTTCCTGGTGATTAGGTGTTCTCACCTCTATTTTGAGGATCATAACCAAGGCATCGCTCCCACAAACCCCACAAGGTCTCCGAGCAAGCGCCCATTTTTATTTCATAGTTAGCACTAGTATTCTGCTATGCTGCATTCTCTGCTGCAACCTACCAAACAAGTTACCAGTCATGGAACAGCACTATAACCTTCCCCCTGGTGATTCATTGTGTCCAAGACCAAAATTTTGTTCTGTGGCTCGAGAAATTCGGTGGCCAGCTTTCGGGATCGTCATGATTTATGTTGTGACTCTATCTCTCTTCCCTGGATTTATAGCTGAAGATCTTTCATCCAAGCTACTGCAGGATTGGTATCCAATCTTACTGATAACAGTGTACAATGTTTCAGATTTCATCGGCAAGTCTTTAACTGCAATATATGTCCTGAAAAGGATCAAGAAGGCAGCATGGTCTTGTATGCTGAGGCTTTTATTTTATCCGCTCTTCGCGGCATGCCTCCATGGACCCAAGTGGCTGAAAACTGAAACATCAGTGATAGTTCTGACATTTATGCTGGGAATTACCAACGGCTACTTGACGAATGTCCTCATGATTCTTGCTCCCAAGTCAGGACCAGTGTCAGAAGCAGAGTTATCTGCAATCGTAATGGTTATGTTCCTGGGAATTGGGTTGGTTGGTGGGTCTGTTCTTGGCTGGTTTTGGATCATAGAGTCCTTAAGTGAGAAATTCCTGAACAGTGTTAACTCATTAAGCTTATTGCATTGTTAGTAGACGTAGACCTCGAGGGAGAGAGGGATTAGAGTAATAATTAATAATTATTGAGATTCTTGTTCAGTACAACTCAATCTGCAAATTCATTTCCTGCCGATTTCCTGTGCGATAAGCAAAATCATCCTTTCTGTACTAAAGATAATTCAAAGATTCTCTTCAGCATAAGCATCTTTTACACCGAAGCGTACCTAACTAAAGAATATTTTGATTCATATTTCAGAAGGCTGCTGCAACTAAAAGCAATTAGATTTTTCTAACCTAAAAGCCACAAGCCTTGAAGGAAGCAAACTCCAAAATCACGCGCAAAGGAATGTTCGATAAAGACTTCCTCCATCGGCGACTAATTAACACATGATCAAATCGTATTTGTTGTAATAGGCTGATATATAGCAGCAAAGGTTGGGGTTTTTAAGGTCACATTCCTAGCAGGAACCAAAGAATAAATGCGATACCGTCCTATTACCCTACTAAGTTAATAAAACTGTGACTCATAAAGAACAGGTCTTAATAATGAGTTGAGATATAAGCCCCATATCTTTCAAAGACCCCGGATGACAAGCACAACCCTTATCCTTATCGGCAGGGATGGGTTGATGATGGCGTTACCGAAAGATGGTCTGTATGATCTTGCACCACACCAGATGGTATCCATGTTCCAAGTCACAGTATTCACATGCCAAAGTAACAAGTTCACGTTATGGTACGACTTTGGGACAAATATGCCACCACCCCAAACCATGAGTCGACAAGCATATGCTCTTTTCATGAGAGAACCAAGGTTGCAATCCTTCAATTAAGTAAGACAGAGAGAATGTCGACAATGAGAAACGATTCCAACAGAAAATCATTTCATATCTTATTTTCTTTTATACATGAAGATGAAATCGGTTCACAGAAACCCATCTCAGTTCCGCAAGGGATTATGTAAAAAATTGGAGCAAAAACCAAAAGAGAAAAAGCTGTACAAACAAAAAGGTCAGATGTTATATCTAAGCTATAATACAAATTCCGGGTAGAGGAAGTAATCTCAGGAAGGTGCAGCTAAAGGTTGAGCTCCGTTAAACCAAATATTTTGTGATGGCAACTTGTTCACCTCCTCCTCTTCTTCCTCTTCATTTTCCGCATCCCAAAGAAACCGAGCATATGATGCTAGCACATAACTACATCGTCAAAAAAACATGAATATCCATCAATATAAACAATCTATTACATCTGATTTTGATAGAAATTCATGTCAGTAAATGTATTGATCATAAAACTGTGGAATGGAAGCAAAATTACCAGTCATCAGGGGCAGCTTTAACAGCTTGATCAAAGTAAGTCTCGGCACGAGAAGCATCCTTGTGACTCTGCCAAATCAAACCAGCGTACATTGACAGACCATCACCATCATTAGGATTCAATAAAATTGCTCTCCCACAGTACTCCTCAGCCTTTTCAAAATCTCCACGAACCTGTTCCAATTCCAACAACATTCACAAAAGCACTCAAGTTGAAATCTTACAGCTTCAAACAAACAAAACAAAGAAAAAACGAGACAACTTTAGGCACCTCTTTCAAGTACTTTGCATAATTACTAAGAAGAAGCGAATTCCCAGGATTAGCTTCAATCATCTTCTGATAATAAATATCCGTACTGTCGCTCCCATTATTTGAATCCCAAAACCCAGATCTGCCACCATCGTCTCCACCGTCCCATCCACAGCCACTTCCACCACCACAAATCTTGCCACCTCCACCGCCAACACTGTCGCCGACTAAAACCCCAACAAACCCATTATCGCTAATCACTTGACACTCTTCTTTAGACCCAATTGAGGCCCAGTCAAACCCATAATTTAAAGACTCCATCTGCTCCTCCTCCTCCACTTCCTCCACAGGAATCCCAATTCCGTTCATCATTAAAGGTCGTTTCTTTAATACCGTTACGTCTCGTAAATCGCTCTCCGACAGCGCTCTTGTCATCCGCGCGACGGAATCGTCATGGGAGGAGACAGTAGAGAAGGGGCTGGAGGACGACACCGTGAGTGAAATAAATCGGGTCTTGGGGATCGGGTGAAAGTATTCCGGTTCGGGAGATGGATCTTTGGGGTGTGGGATCCATGAATTCAGTAAGGGCGTTGATGCGCTTCGCAGAAGCATTATTTAATTATTTATTAACCAGAGTTCAGGGTTGTTCAATTTATAAGACGGAGAGAAGGCCTTATATATAGAGCAGAGAGGAAGACGGTACGGAACAGATCTTGGCCGTTGATTGTTTTCAGTGAGGTGTATAGTGCATTGCACGTGATTAATTCATACTCGGAATCTTTAATGCCCTGTTTGGTGGGAAATATATTTCAGCAACCTAATTTATGCGACATCTTTACGCATGATTTTTTTATTAGGTTTAATTGGCTATTCTATTATTGTTAAATTTTTCTTTGGATGTTTTACATTTATTTTTTTTATAATCATATTAAATGATATAGATTTTGGTGGTGTAAAATCCCATGGAAATGGATCCCATCTATTATGTTGGTGGTAAGTAAGAAAATATCTCACCTTCCCTTCTAGATATTTTGAGATTTCCCTTTTTTACCAAAAAATTATTATACAAAAAACTTATATAACACGTACCTCATGTTTCTAATACATATTAAACTTTAATATTATATTCCATTAAGAATTAGAAAAGCTACCAGTGGTAACTTTATTGCATGTTTGAAATTAAAAAGAGAAAATGAGTGATATCAAGCATTTATAAAAATCCTACCCGAACAGGCAAACACGTCCTTACTGGACGGAGGCCAGTACACGGTTGACATTCTATCGCCTGGACCACGCTTTGTTGAGATCACGTGAGATGGGACCCTCCTCACCATCCGATTCGTTCCATTTTTACATTGACGGTTCACATTCAATCTCACCATGTATCCTGAAACTAGTGGGCCCGCCGCAATTCAATGAAAGCAAAAGGCATCTGATTTTTCCGTGGTCTTGGAGCATGTACGAAAGCCCTAGATATCAAACATTTTACGATTGTGCCACTGGTTCGTTTGAGTGGTTGGCCTTAACTTCCTTGGGACCACCGAGGAAGTCTGAAACAGGCAGTAGCTGCAGGGTGGAGCCCATGGCTCGATTCAACGGTTGCGCCATGAGTGCAGTGAGGCATGATGGTCACGTCTCTTGGTTGGCTGGGGCAGCCAGGGTCTCGGGATGGGCTGGTGCTGGCCCCAACCCACCTGTTTAGATATTTAAGGGTCCCATTTTGTTGTCACAAGTGGTGCAAGTTGATGCTAGTAGGGGCTAAATCGTAAATTAATGTATAGATATTTTAACCTGTTTTGTTAGAATTTTTGAGATGGTCCCTTGCTGGCTGGCTGGGTTCTGTACTTGCTTAGTTTTTTTATTAATAGTATTTTTATTTTAAAGAGGTGAAATATATTATTTAATTTTTATTTATGTCTTAATTTTTTTAAAATTTAAAAATTTGGAGAGAAAAAAATTTAAGAAGTAAATATTTTATTAATAAAATAGATAAATAATATTAAAAAATAAATAATATTTTTTTAAATTTGATAAGTAATTATAGATTTATTAAAATTATTAATTATTTTATTAATAAAATATTAAAAAAGTGAATTAAATTGTAATAAAATATAATTGAGTTTAAAATTTAAAATAAATAATAAAATATTATATTATATTTAAAAAAAAAAGCTTAAAGAATCTGCTAAAAATACTTAAAAAACAAATACTTATGAGATTATTGTTTCTACATTCAAATTTTTGTTTTTTCATCAAACACATACAAATGGGTGTAAAAAAAATCGATAAAAAAAAGGTGTGAAAAAATGTATTTTCTTTGGACAAATTCATGGCGTCTCTGAGTTATTGTGTGTTCTCTCTCAGTCTCTACACTTTTAAAATTAGTTGTTCATTCTTTTATTTTTAATTTCGTTAATTTTTTTAAAGTGTCACGTCATATTTACTGATGTGGCACATAGTCTCGTTATTATATAAATTTTAAGGACAATTTTACCCCTTTTAGAGTGACTTTAGAATGAGAACTCCAACACCGCCAAAACATATCAAAATGTCGTCGCTATGAACCTCCACCACCAACACCTCTCTTTGCAACCACTCGAAATCCCCCCACTCTATGCATCATTAGAAATCATCAAAATAAGAAAACAAAATTCAAACTCCAAATCTATCACCACCACACAATTATAACTCAATCATAGATAATTGCTTCCATTACTGGACTCACTCCCCTCTCAAATCCCTCCAGCCACCATCACCACCACCACTGAATCTCTCCCTTTCCATTGTACCCATCCACCACCACCATTTACCTAAACCCACCACTACAATCTCTATATTAGACAAAATCGAATGACAATGTTTTTTAAGAAGAAACCGCTAAGAGAGAGAGAGATCTAGAGGAGAAAGAAGTTGTGTGGAGTTGGTGCTAATGATTTGGGTCTGTTGAAACTAAATAAAGAGAGATCTGGTAGATAAGAAGCTAGAATCATTTGTTCTTCAAATTGAAAAGGTCGAAAAGAGAGGGATTTTGAGCCAATAGTTGTTCTGGGTGGAAAAGGAGCAGCGAAGGGTGGTTTTAGTGGAAAGGATAGGCGGAGAGGGGGCTTGGTGTGGTAGGAGGCGATGGTGAGTAAGTGTGGAGGTGAGTGACGACGATGTTGATAAGGCAGGTTATGAGTGTCTCTTTTTTTTTTTCTTTTGACTATTCAAAGAGAGAGGAGAAAGAGATGGAAATTAGCAACTGATGTGGCATGGGTATTTTTTAACATTTTTCACTTCTCCTGTTACACTTAATTGACAGAAGTTGGGATTAAGGAGCGGAGCGATTAATTTTGAAAGTGTAAGGACCGAGAAAGATATCACTATACCTCAGGAACTGTCATAGATTTTGTTCATTATATTTTTTATTGTTTCATGTAATTTATTTCTATAATATATTTTTATTAAATTTATTTCAAACAAACACTTGAAAATTTATTTGTATTTAAGAAGCAACAAAACTTGGTAATAGAATAAGTGGGTTGTCATTTGACGAAAAAATAATAATAAGTGGGTCATCAGTTAAAAAAAAAGAATAAGATTTTTTGAAGGGTATTTGTTTACAAGGCTATTAACGTAGATGGTGTAGTAGAAAAATAGGAAAAAATGACATTTTTTTAAATCACTATGTTTAAATGGTAAATATGCAACATGCATGATAACAAATATACTATAAACACATTATTTTAAGATGTTAGTTTATGATAGATCCAATTGTAAATTGTTTTTTTAGAAATGATCTATTGGTAAGGCAGTATACAAAGAAAAAAGTAGGTAGAAGAACTGGAAGTTGTGAAGCCTATCAAAGAATCAGAAGCTTGGACTTGGGTGTGAGCTATGCAATTCGAAAACCTTCGAACAAAACGAACTAAGATAAAATGTGAGCAACATGATTCACCGATAAATTGATGATCAGTAGATTTAAATACATTGAACATTGAAGCTAACGTTTCCGTCCATGTGAAGCCAAGGGTGGCCAGAAAAGGAAAAAAAAAAGGAATTGAGAACGATTCATTAAATAATAAGCATCTCATTTGGTTGGAGAAAAGGAAAGAGATGCGAACTATAGTGATCAAGTTGCGTGAATGAGAATGGAGATGTTATTATTATGGGAGTCAAATTTAAGCCGCAAAAAGCATTGTCATCATAATGCAAGTGATCACAGAAAGGGAATCAAATTCAGCCCACCCTTTACTCGTGAGGATAGCATGACGGAAGGATGAGTGACACTTATTCTCATGATATAAGTTCGAGTGAGAGCGACATCAAATCAGATAGTCCTGATAATCGAGGATTTGTGTCGCGCAATAGAGTAAGATGTCTCATTAGAAGCTTGCTTCATTGGGGTGCTACGGTGACTACACTAGTGTACGGAACCAAGTCCGTTGCCGTGTAGTTATGGCTCTGAAACATTTTGTAACGGAGAGATAATACCTCAATAATAACGTCTAGCAACAATATACTACTACTAATCACTTCGACTCTCTTTTTATCAATAAAAAAAAATTCAGTTTGAGTTGATTAATTTTGGTTCCATTTCCTCTAGCCATCCAATTAGAATTTCGAAGATCAGTTGGTAGGACCCAATGCCTCGTGCTTCCCTTCTCGGTCCTTTTCACCCCGTCCCTGTCACCATGTCACGACCCAGCAACTCAAAAAGGTATGCTTTTGTCTTTCGCTTTACAGCCGTTCAATTCTTTTTGTTGTTTTGTGCATCATCAACATAGACTAATTTTTATGTACGGGCTACTAGTGTTACAAAACTTACAATGACTTCCTGATGTGGAATTTGCCAGGTAAGGGCCATTTGTGATTGATTGTTCAGGACTTCAGGTGTACAATTCTGTTTACAAAAACCAAGGCTCAGGTAGTTCTGGGCTTATTAAGACGGTGTTTCCATAGTCTAGTGCAAACGACCGTTTGGTTGAAAACCAAATCAAATTCTTCAAGGGCCAATTACAAAAAAATATCTTCTAAATTACATAATTTGAAGCATGTGTATTTTGAAAAAACCCAACAAATTAACGCGGTCTCATGAGGTTCCTATGATTTTACACGCTTAACAAAGTCCCTAAGTATAATTTTGTACGCTCACGCTAGCAAAACGAAGAAGCTGTTGTTGTAGGATTTTCTATTTAAGCCACTAAAAACAAAGGGCTAATTATATAATTGTATCCACAAAAATTAAAAATTAGAACATTACACCTCTGAAATTTGGTTTTCAAACGGACAACATTTCAAATCTTATACGCCATATCTCAAATTTTGTACCCCAATCACTTATAAAAACAATAATTGCATGTTTCTTTTTCTTTTAAAGTGACAAATATCACAAGTAAAGACTCAACAATTTTTAAAAAAATATTTTAGTCCCTACATGGTGAAAATTTAATTACTATTCCTTCAATCATCGTTGTCAACATAAATACACAATTTTTTAATCCAAAATATGCTTCTTTATTAATACTCACATTATTTTTGCCTTCATCTTTGCTTTTTTTTCCTACGTTGTTTCATTTAAATTTTATTTTGATATGTTTATTTTATGAATTTTAAAAATAATCAAATGTGCTAATTTAATATATATTATATTTTGGTACATTAATTAAAAAATTTAAAAATAATCAAATGTGCTAATTTTGACATATATAATAATGTTATTGATTTCTCCGCATTATATATCCAATAAATGAAAAATCCATTTATTTACTCAAAAAAAATCCCCGATGTATGTTTATGTAACTCAAGAAAATATTCACCAATGTATCTTTTTGTAACTGCTTACAAACTATAAATATATATAATATGTAAATTTAAAAAAAATAAAAAAATAAAACCATATTCAAACAAAAATAAACTTTAAAAAAATATATTGTAGAAAATATATTTATTGAACTTAAGAAAAATAAACAAGCAGCAATATAGTTTAATGAGAAAGTGATATAAAAAACTTTTTTACAAATTATATATATATAATCAAAGTAACATAAACTTGAAAAAACAAAAGAGATTATAGAAAATATGGCTTTTTCTTAGCAAATTAGAAAACAAGAGAGATTATAGAACATAAAGCAAATTAAACAAAAAATTAACTAGAGAACAATCAGAAATCAATCGAAAAACAACCACTAACAAACTAAAGTAAATTAAACAAAAAAATAAACCAAAAAAACCATAAATCAATCAAAAAATAACCACTAACCAACCAAAACAATTTAAACAGAAAATCAACAAGATATTGACCAAAAAACGACCACTAACCAACTAAAGCAAATTAAGCAAAATCAACCATAAATCAACCAAAAAATAACCACTAACAATCCAAAGCAAATTAAACAGAAAATCAACCAGAAATCCACCGAAAACAACCACTAACCAACTAAACCTAATTAAGCAAAAAATCAACTATAATCAACAAAAACATAACCACAAACCATCCAAAGTAAATTAAACAGAAAATCAACCAAAAATTCACTGAAAAACAACCACAAACCAACTACAACTAATTAAGCAAAAAATCAACAAAAAAACCATAAAATAATCGGGAAAAAAACACTAACCAACTAAAGCAAATGAAGTAAACAAATAAATCAGAAAACAATAAGAAATCAACCGAAAACAACCAATAACAAATTAAAGCAAAACATCAACCGGAAAACAACTAGAAATCAACCACAAAACAACTAGAAATCAACCGAAAAACAACTACTAACTAACTAAAGCAAATTAAGCAAAGCATCAAGCAAAAAACACCCATGGATAAACTGTAAAATATCCACTAACCAACTAAAGTAAATTAATTAAAACCAGAAATCAACCAAAAAATAAATACTAACCAACTAAAGCAAATTAAGCAAAAATTAAACAAGAAAAAAACTTCAAATCAACCGAAAAGAAACCACTAACCAACTAAAGTAAATCAAGAAAAAAATCAACCATAAATCAACAAAAAAAAAGCTAACCAACCAAAGCAAATTAAACATAAAATCAACTAGAAATCGATCGAAAAACAACCACTAATCAACTAAAACAAATTAAGCAAAAAAATAACCAGAAAACAACCATAAATAAACTGTAAAGCAACCACTAACCAACTAAAGCAAATTAAGTAAAAAATCAACCATAAAATAAATGATAAACAACAACTAACTAACTAAAGCAAATTAAACAAAAAATAAACCAGAAACTTAGGAGAATAGAGAAAATGAATGCACACATCAAAAGAAATAACAAGAAAACATTGAAAGCCATACACGCAAAAATCAACCAGAAAACAACAAAAAATCAACGAAAAAATAACCACTAACCAACTAAGCAAGTTAAGACGAAATAATACCTTTTGAACAGGTTTGACAACACTTTCAGTGTTAGCTTTAGAACCATCAAAACGAAACCTAGGTTTAGAATCGTCACTCACTGTGAGAAAACTAAAAAAATAAAAACAAAACCAAACCAAACCCTAGGTTTAGAAACAAAAACGAATTGGAATTTGAAAAAAAAGGCGATGAAACACTTAAATAAAAATGATTATAACATAATATTAAAAAAAATTAAGAGCAAAACCTTCGAAGATATCAAACGGAGCAACAAACACCCAAAAGCCTTCAAGCAATATCGACGTTCTTCACTCTTGGTTGGTATGCATAGATTCTCGTATTTCAGAGGGGAAAGACAATATTTGAATACATATGACAAAAGAAAACCCTAGGTTCATAAACAAAATCGCATGTAATTTAAAAAACAAATGAAACACTGAAATAAAAAACGATTATAGCAGAAGATTCAAAAAATTACTTAGAATTTTGTTAATTAACAAGTTATATTATTCAAAATTTTGGTTGATTTTATGTTGTTTTTAAGTTTCCAAAAGACCCAAAAAATACAAAAGAAATATTTATATATATATATACACACACATAGTGTGTGTGTAAAAACAACATAAAATAAACTAAAAATCAAACTAAAAAAAACTCAAACAAAAAATTATTGTAGAAATGATATTTATTGAATTTAAGAAAGATAATCAATCAGTTTATTTTATTTTGATTTTTCGTTGATTTAATGTCTCTCTCCCTCTCCCAGACAAAGTTGTCGACCTCCTTAAGAGAAGAAGAGATTTTCTCTTATTGCTTTGTGTCTCGTGATTCGTTTGGTGGCATTTATGTTACAGATACTTACCATGTGCTCGTCACCTAACCGTGACTTGTAGTACATGGAGACTAGTGTTGCCTTACTTTCTTAGCATTCTACATATCTATATTTCATAGTGTATCAATCGAGGTAGACTCGATTTCCTATGATTTATTTATTATTTTTGTATAGAGTTCTTTCAGTTTGGTTTTTTGTTGCTTTTGCATTTACATATTATATATATTGTTAATAAATAACAATCTATGGATAGAATATCAATTGAAAATTAAATAAATATTAAATAATAATCCATGGATAGAAAATCAAATAAAAATACAAAAAAAACAAAAAATGAAAATGAAAAAATTAAATGAAGACAAAAAAAAATCCGAATAAGTAAAAAAAAGGAATTACTCAATTAATCTCATGCATAAAAATTATTTTCAATATGATCATACATAAAAATGGTCATTTAAATATTATTTTTTATTTTCAAAAAAAATTACTATTTTATAGGCCTGAATTTTTTTGAAGCCATGCATGAAATAAATAAGTCATGCATGAAAGTGATCTTCTGAACATCGTTTTCTATTTGTTGAGAAAATTAAAAAAATAATATCATTTTTTTAATAAGTAAAAAAAATATAAGTGCTGCAAAATGTCCTCAAATCATCACATGTCTGATACTAATATTAGTGGTGTGCTAGACTAATGAATGCATCTTGCTAGCGAAGGTTAAAATAAATTATTAGTCAACTGTCGTATTAAATATTAACGCTTTCATATGAATATGAGTTTCACTCGTAATTTCAGAAATCAATCATTTTCGCCGCTGAAAATAATTTTTGTCAAATAAGTCTAACCTGGTAATTTCCTCTTCTTCAAAACTTGAATAATACTGATTGTTGGAGACCGAACCAACCGAAGCGAAGTTTAGGGAAGTACCTAACCGACCAAAACAAAAACGGTCGGTTATTTCGTTTTATTCATGTCAGTTCGATTGGTTTTATTTATGTCATGAATTTTCTAGATTTTTTAGCAACTTTGCAGCGGGATGGGCTATAGTATTTTTGTCCTATCTTTTTCGTATATTTTTAGTAGTTGAGATATTTTTATATACTTTACATTTAATATAATGGTTCAAATTCTGTTATTTAAGTTAAATTTTTTAATGTGTTAAAAAAATCTTAATTATTAAATTAACTCTAAAAGATCTAAACAATACATCTACCATTAAAAATACCTAAAAAATAAGCTTAAAAAATATTAGTCCAATTCACTAGACAACTCGTCCTCAACTCTCTGAGTCAAACATTTTCTCCAGGCCCACAAACTTCACACACACATACCTATTCTTGACCCATATAATTTATGATTATTAATGAGGTAGTCACTTAAAAAGTTTGAGGAGTTTATTCTAAGATCAACCCTTCATTTAATTACAATCTATGATCTTAGGATTAATAACGCTTATAGTCACAAAAGTTAAAAAGAAGTTCACTAAAGTCACAAAAGTCATTTTTTTAAACCGTCACAAAAATTTCATTAACTCAAAGTTATGGTCACAATAACAAGAATTTGAGCAATTTTCAGCTTACATGTATATGTAAGATGATAAGTGGGACTGTCATATAAGCAGAAAATGCAGCGTGGACTAGCAGATGTGGCAATGAAATAAAAAAATAAAAAAATTAATGGCATGATTACATTACAACCACTAAACCAGATTCATCCCAATTATGAAAAATACTTAAAAGGGAAAATACATGATTACAGAGAAAAACTGCTAGTATTATGTCCAAACATTGCAGGGAAAATTGTTAATAGTCAAATCAAAATACACTTGAATATATGAAAATTGCAAAAAAAAAATTCTTATGCATCTCGAAGATATTTATTGGCAATTTTACTTATGTGGCAGTTCTATTTGTCATTCTACATATACATGTAACCAGATTTGATTTTTGATGAGACATAGAAATAAATCCCATTAAAAATATTCAATTCCGAGTTGCAACAACTTGTTATCAATGGGAATTATTGCAAGACGTTACAATGATCACACTCTATAAATAGACAAGAGGTAATTTGCTAAGGTATGCTCTACTCTCCACACACACCATAACTCTTTCGAATTCTCTACTGACTTGAGCGTCGCAAACTCCCCCGGAGAGCATACCGACCTCATCGTATTCTGTCTTTTCAGGTTTGAAGGGTCACGTTCACGATTTTTGAGTGTTCGAGTTCTTCAAGTTCTTATCATTATTGTTTTTCATTTTCTGATACAACAACAATTGGCGCCGTCCGTGGAAAACTTGAACGAAAAGCCTTGTCCATAGACGTCTGACAAGTTCACCAACAACCACCTACTTATTTCATCATGGTGCAAGCACCTTCAAATCATGTTGGACATCGCGAGGAGGATGCAAGGAGAGTTGGACATGGAGTTGGAGCCTCGGGAAGTGCCATCCTGACAGTTCCATTAGCAGATTACGAGGTGCTGAGGAAGCATAACAAAAAGAACCAAAAAGCTTTGGGAGAGATGGCGACTTTGCCCCAGCAGTTCTTTCGCACAACTTCCACTCACGTTGCATGCTTACGCCCAAGGTGCTCAGAATGGAGGAGTAATAGAGAGACGTGACGCTCCGCAGTGAAGTCATAGCCAACCTACATAAGTGCATAAGTATTTGAATCCTCTACCTCGCCAGTACTTTGATGTTCATGTTCTTGAGGCTCTAGTCGAGACTAGAAGGGAAAACTATCCAAAAGTTGTGGAAAGTAACTGCAAAGGAGAGCCTGAGGTTCTTCCAAGAAAGGGTGAAGTGGAGGCCCAGTTCTCGATGAATATTTGAGAAACAACAAATATGAAGAGGATGATCGAGGAAATCCAAGAAGTTGGTTCCTATGGAGGAGGAGAAGCAGATAGCCAAAACTCTATTCATAAAGGGGGTTATGGCAAAGCTGATTCCTCCAAAGTTTAAGATGCCCTCATTGCAGACTTTCTCAAGAAGGAAGATCTGTATAAGCACATGCAAAACTATGAGGCCATCATGATGCTTCATGGATGGAGGATGATATCATATGTCGTTCATCCCCAATAACGTTGAAGGACCATGCTCATTCGTGATTCAATGGACTGAAGGAGGCTTCGCTTTCCTACTTCAACCAATTAAGGAAAGAGTTCATCAATGCCTTCATCATAAACAACAAATGGAAGAAGAATACCACACACTTGCTGATCGTAAGATAGAGTGAGAATGAGATTTTACAGAAGTATGTGGATAGGTTTAGGAACGTTGCTATTGAAGTCCACGATCTATAACTTGGGGTGGTTGCAATGCTACAAAGGACGTGATCGGTCCAATTCCAGGAGTCTTTATTCTTAGACTAACCGAGAACTTTGGATGATCTCTTTGTTCGAGCCAACGAGTACATCTTGCAGGCTGAGGTCATGAGGATCGTAGGACTAAGGAGGACAAGGATAAGAAGAGGAAGAAAAGATAGGCTTAAGAGGATCCGAGTAGGAAGAAGGAGAAGTCAGGAGACTCTAGAGCACCCTTTCGTCCATGCTTCGAGAAGTACGCTCCATTAAGTGAGTCAAGGTCAGAAATCTTAGCGACGATAAAGGGATCCAAACTTATTACCCTTCCCCCAAAGATTGAAAAACCTTTAGGAAGGAATGTGGATGCCTACTGCAGCTACCATGAAACAAATGGAAATTCGACGGATAAGTGTCGAGAACTGAAGAATAAAATTGAGAACTTGGTTCAAGGCGGGCACTTGGATGAATTTGTTGATGATGAAGAATCGATAGGGGAGCCAAACAATGAAACAAGGCATCGAAGGAGGAAAATGATCAAAGAAGTGATCAACATGAGGCCAACTAGGCACGTTGCCACTAGAAATGTCATGCTTTGTCCCTTGAGTATACTTTATATGATGGTAAAAACTTGAATACTTTAAGTTTTTGTTGAATTTTTCTTGTGTATTTTTTTGTTTAATGAGTGACATTCTTCTCTCTCATGCATAATAAAATGAAGAATAGGTTAAGGCAAGCCGAGTGCTTGGCTACACGAAATAAAAAAGGCTTGTGGGAAATCGGGCCTATGTAACCAAAAGTGACATGGCGTGTTACGAGTTGAAGAATTGGCTCCTCACCGTCAATGTACAACGAATCATCTTAAAATCAGTAAAACACAGTGTGAGTAGAAAAGCTTGTGAGAAATCAGGCTCTCACCATTTATGCATGCAGAAAAGAATAAGAGGCTGCCAAAGCTACGTGAGTAGAAATGCTTGTTAAAACTCAAGATCTCACCAAGAGCATGCGACAAACAACTAAACCGTGAGTAAAAAAGTTTCCTAGTAATCGGGCTCTCACGTGACAAATACGCAAAGTGAGTAGAAAGGCTTGCAAGAAATCAAGCTATCACTATGAAAACACGCAATGAAAGGATAGACGACAATGTGACAATGGAGCATGAAGATTGCAGGAAATTGGGAGCTCGTTTTAGAACACACGCAGTGGAAAATTAAACGTCACATATAGTCATCAAGCCTGCGGGAAATCGGGTGTTGACTAATTATAAAATACAAAAACGTGTGTCAAGTGAGACCTCATGTGGTATTGTCATGAACGCATACGACAATTTATTCGCTGAGGCATGTAACAAGTGAAATCCCCAGTGGTATTGTCATAAGTGCACACAACAATTTGTCAAAATTCATCCTTAACAAGGGAATCAAAGCCTACCACTACTAAGACTCAACTGAAATCACTTGTCCAAACAGTCATTTGGCCAATTGATTGGGGAGCAATGGTACATACAATTTGTATAGGAAAATGATTGATTCTAATAAAAAATCGATTTTCATCACTATCACCTAAGGGAAATTCCTTAAACATCAGCATGGTGGAGGTGGCAAACTCAGCGAGGTGGGTCGAGATGTTGAACCTCACAAGAAGGATAACTCAACGAGGAGATATCAAACTCCACGAGGTGAGGCCGTGATGACGAACTCCACGAGGAGATGGCAAACTCCGCGAGCTGGGATCGGGATAATGAACTCCAAAAGGAGATAGTAAACTCCGTGAGGTGGGGTCAAGATGATGAACTCCACGAGGAGATGATGAACTTCGCGAGGTGGGGTTAAGATGAAGAGCTTCATGAGGTGGGGACGAGACAATGAACTGCACGAGTTGGTGAACCAAGTGGAGTGGAGTTGATGAACTCCGCAAGTTAGTGAGCTCAGTTAATCTAGTCAATGCACTCTACGAGTTGGTGAACTTTGCAAGCAACGATCCATGAACCACGAGCCTCGAGCCACGATTCACGAACCACCAATGTATCACGAGCCACTAGGAAGTAGCTCCTGAATGCCCACGTGGTAGTGAGGGTGAAGTCCTCCAAGGTGCGACTTCTGAACACCCACGTGGTGGTGGGGATAAAATCCTCCAAGAGGCAGCTACTGAACACCCACGCAGTAGTGAGGGTGAATTCCTTTAGGAGGCAACTCTTAAACACCCATGTGGTAGTGGGGAGAAGTTCTCCAAGAGGCATATCCTGAACACCCACGTGGTAGTAAGGATGAAGTCCTCCAAGAAGTGGCTCCTGAATACCCATGTAGTAGTAGGGGTGAAGTTCTACAAATGTGGTCCTGAACACCCATGCAGTGATAAGGATGACAGCAACGGCAAGTGATCTTATCCACAACGGCAATGACTAGTGGTTTGGTCCACAATAGCAAGGACAAATGGTTTGGTCCATAGCAGCAACAACAACATTTTTCGAGGACTAAGGTCTTTGGAAGTGACGCTCTCACTTCCTCCCACAACTCCTCAAGAAGAGTGTATGTAAGGCCACCAAGGCGCAAATGATTAATCTCACGGCCATTACGTAAGATCATGGGTGGGTTAGCCTGCAGACGCTTAAGTACACCTCTTCTAGCTTGATTACGTACGAACACCCTAAGAGTGGCTCTATAGACTCATTGGACTACGAAGAGGAAATACCTCCTTTTTAGGTTAGACTCTGTGATTGAGTCAAACACCACCTGAATCGTCCTATTAAGGTCGGTATCTCGTTTAAAACCACCTTTCCACACAAACTTCTGGTTTGCATTGTTCATACGAAAAATATGAGCCAATACTCCATTGATATAATCCGTACGGATCTTGATGTCCATCTTAATGGCCCTCAAGTCTTCTTCCAGACGTATTAACCTAGCCTTCGTGGCTGGGCCTCTGGCTACCATGGAGACTCGATATCTCACCATCTAAAACAGACATAGAAAAGGTATCCAGGATTAGTACAATAGATGCACTTTATTAATTAAACATACAATCAATAATAGTAGTCAAGTCAACATGTATAAATCCAAAATAATATACAAGAATAAAAAAAATCCAGATATAAATTTAAACATAAATACTTAATATACATTTTACGATACCAAATAATTGAAGAAAAATTGGTTCTGAATTTCAAAATTTTTAAAAAAAATATCAAAAAATATAGAAAAATGTAAAGCATATTTTTGTAAAATTTGAAAAAATTTGGACATCAGAGCTAGGTGCTTGTGGTCCACGTGTTGTCACGTGCCTGCCTGGACAAAATGCCACGTGTAAGATTCCTGATGGGCCACATGTCACAATATGTTTTGTCCAGGTGTTGATCATGTGTCTGTCTGTGATTGGTCCACATTTTTAACACGTGTCTACCTCTCATTCGCCACGTGTATGACACGTGTCAACCCCTCATTGGTTGGATTGTGCACTCGTGTTGCGTGGTCAATTGTTGACCCTATGACACTTGTCTTAATTTGATTGGTTCATGTGGTTCACTCATTCAATCAGAATTTTTCACCTCACAGACAAGAATATATCGATTTTGGTCCAATTTTGAGACCTTCTTAATGGAATTTATCAACGAAATTTTGGCAGGTTACATAATTTAACCTCTTGAGTCTACCGATATATTTGGTTTCTTAAAATTCACACTTTCAAATTTCAAGTTTATACTGTTTCACGCAAAGTCAAAACAAAACAGTACAAAGTGGAATGTTAAGAACTACATAACAGCTCCTAGGCATGTCACATACATAAAGGCATGCAAATTTTGATAAAACACATACAAAAATTGTCCTACAGCTCTAATACTAATGAAACCATACAAAAGGTATACAGACAAACAGTATAATATGCGGAAACAAGTAAGGATCGAGATCCTACCTCACAATCCAGCAAGAAGATAGGATCTTTGCATGTCTCTCTAGTTGAACTACAGATAAGAAAAACTAATAATACGCAGTATAAGAGCTTTCTAGGGATCGAGATTAATTAGTAAAAACTTTGCATTCTTTCTTCTTGCTTCAAAAAGACGTGAGAGTGAGCGAGAGAGTGAGAGATATGCGAGAAGGTTTTTTTGAGGGAAAAGAAGAATGAAAAGAAAGTGCTTTCTTTCTTTTTCTTTTTTATTTATCTCTTCCTTTTTCTCCTCTTCTTATTTAAACATTTATGACCAAAATGAAAGAACAAAAGAGAACATTCTAGATCTCTTTGTATCTATCTTTCATATTTGGGCTTTATATTGGACTTCTTATTAATTGGGCTTGTCCGGCTCAATTGAGAAGCCTACGACTTAGTTGGTTAGGTTCGTCAATTAACTCGATAATTGATGGACTCCGTTCCACCTATTAACGTCATAGACAGATCCGGTTTTCCAACAAAAACAATGAAAAAGAAAAATACTTCTAAAACAATATCGCTAAAAGTTATTTATTAGTCGAGTGAAGATTCCACAAATGTTTCCAGAAGCCTTCTATTTCACTTTCTTTTTTGCTTAGTCTTTAGTCCACTAAACCTTAGTCTTTAGTTGAGTGAGTGATGTACTGAATGTTCTCAACATTCTCTGTTTCACTTAGGTCTTCATTCAATCGGGCGAAGGAATTTTTAGTCGGCCGAGTTCATTAAGATTTCCAGGTTTATTCGATTGAGTTCATCCTGAGTCTACATTTTCATACTTTCTGCATTTTTCGTCATCCAATTTGATTGCTTTTGCTCTAACATTTTCTATAATATTTATTAATATTTTATTATCATTCAAATCAATCTCTAGGATTAACATTAATAAAAAATAAACTTGAACGATTCATTTTTCTTAGACTTGTAGATAAATCTTTTTTTACTAGATAAAACATAAAAAAATTGTGACTACCTAAAAAACAAAAGAGATAGAATATGTCATTTAAAAAAAAAGGAAAAGCAAAAAAAAACTAACATGTGAAGAGTGAAGAATTGTTCTCAACTTAAAAACCAGAAAGAAAATTACTGGAGCCGAAGAGATGAATCAAAGTTGAGAAGGATTAGTAAGAATAAATTGAAGATTGAGGTGGCCATTAACCTACATGTGGAATCACTAAAGAAAAAGCGTCACGTATTATAAGAGAGACTTTTGACAACAATTTAATTTCATGCAAAGACGGTTTGAGCCGATGAGTGCGAGAAGGTATCAGATAGACAGCGTAAATAAAGGAAATGAAGCGAAGCATATAAAAATGAAGCCAAAAAAGCTGGCGTAATTTCCCCCACTTCCAATCTCATTGATGGTTCAATTCTTTGAAATGAATCCTCGGACATATAGATTATTCAGACAAAGACCAAACATGATGACAATATTCAATTGGATGATGAAAATTCAACTGATTTGATACTCTGATAAGATAAATATAAGATTGATTTCAGCATTCTCACGATTTATGGCTCTGCATTTGAGCCAAAAAGAACTCATACTCTAGTTTAACAGGATGCAATGGATTGGACAACATTCAATAGATGATGTTTTGTTTCAAATAATAATGAAACCTTATCTCCACATCTTTTCTAACTCAAATTCAATACTTTTCTAACTCAATTTTTTTTTGTCTAGGGACAAAAATTGAGGTGACATTAGTTCAATATTAGAGTTGGGTTGGTGGGTCCAATATTCCGTTAGTTTTTTTGAGTGTTGTGATAACGAGATTTGTCCATCAAATTAATTTTAACTATAACTCTTTAAAAATTCTGTAACCGAAAATAATATTTATATGATCATACTTGTAAAAATATATTAATACTGAGGCTCCCTATTTTTTTTTGCTGTAAAAAAAATTGAAGTGACCAACTTTATTTTATATCGGACAGTCCCCGCAAAGGAAATAAAGTTTGCTACTGACATGACTAATTATTAGATTATAAGTGCGACTTTCCTAGAATCGACCTTTGATCCTCTAATTAATTTAGACAACAAAAATTTAAAGAAGAAGAAAGCTGTAAAAGCTCATTATATTTATTTAATGGAATATTATATTTAGATGTTTTAATTATGATAAGTAATGACCACATATTTGGTGTTTGAATTTCTGTAGATGACATGTATAAGGTGACGTGTCCTAATTGATAATTATCTTTTTTCATGTTTAACGAAATTCCATATTTAGATAAAAAAAAAACGAAATTCCATTTAGCTAGAGTTCATTTTTGCTTAAAAAAGGTCTGCCCAAAAACATTTATTACTTAAAAAGTTAATTTCAGGTGCCACGAAAGTAATTATTACTTTTTTTTTCGATTATCATCACTAGTTTTTACTTAATTATAAGACTTTGAAGAGATCACCAATGCAATTAATCATCCAACTCTCATCAATTTCATCAGACTATCAAATCTCTCTCTCTCTACATCTCTATATTGTCACCTCTGTCAGCGATTCCCATTGAACCTCGCCGGATCGACAATTCTCCGGAATATTCGTTTCGTTATTGGCTTCGTTTCGGAATTCGGATTCAGTGATATGAGCGCCGGAGAATCGTGAAGAGAGTGTCGATAAATGTTGGGAAGTATGAGGTTGGGAGGACGATCGGAGAAGCAACCTTCGCGAAGGTCAAGTTCGCGCAGAATATGGAAACCGGAGAGAGCGTGGCCATGAAAGTCATGGCCAGAAGCACCATTCTGAAGCCCCGAACGGTTGATCAGGTGCATGTTTAAGCTTCGCTCTTTTTTTCGTAATTTTTTAATAATGATGATAGTTATAATAATTAAGAGGGGTATGTTTGGCTGTGCAGATTAAAAGAGAGATATCGATCATGAAGATTGTGAGGCATCCTAACATAATTAGGTTGCACGAGGTGATTATTGTATTTCACTTTGTTTAAAAAAAATTATTTAACATTAATTATTGAGCTGCAATCTCATTATTAAGATACCGTGGTTTCTGGGTTCTTGTCAATTTCTAGGTTCTGGCAAGCCGAACGAAGATATATATTATTCTCGAGTTTGTTACTGGAGGAGAATTGTTTGATAAAATCGTAAGACTTGTGCATTTTTTACTACAGAAAAAAATTCATTAATTGGTTAATAGGGATGGAAGAATTTTACATTTACTTGATCTTGGTGTACAGGTTCATCAAGGGAGGCTTTCAGAGAATGAATCAAGGCAGTATTTTCAACAACTTATAGATGCAGTTGCTCATTGTCACCGCAAGGGTGTATACCATAGAGACTTAAAGGTACAGGCACAGCGGGTTTTAAGCTGTTAATTTTGGTGTTATTAGTGTTGATTTCATGATATTGTGTTCTGGTAGATTGTAATTTGGTTGTTTTCTTGCGTAGCCTGAAAACCTTCTTCTTGATGCTGTAGGAAATTTGAAGGTTTCTGACTTTGGACTTGGTGCATTGCCACAGCAGGTAAGCATGATATTCTTCTGTTTGCCGGTTTTTCTTTGACATTAGATAGTCTTAGTTTTGTGTTTACTCTTTGCATAAATGTCTCCTGCAATGTCTCACTCTCTGTCTGTTTGCTTCTGTTAACTTGCAGGGAGTTGGTCTTCTGCATACCACTTGTGGGAGCCCAAATTACGTTGCACCAGAGGTATATTTCTGATAAGCAAACAAGAAATATATAACATGGCTAGGTCCTTGTAAAGAATGACACTTTTTATTTTTCTGTGTAATTAATTATGTGGATCATCAATTAGTGTTATAGAAGATCAGATGAACATAGTATTTACTTCACGTCATTGTTAGTGAGAGATGCGCAACTCCTGATGTGTGGCCCTGTATGAGTTTCTGATCAGGTTCTCAGCCACAAAGGTTATGATGGGGCAACTGCAGATGTCTGGTCGTGTGGGGTCATCCTCTTTGTTCTAATGGCTGGATATCTTCCATTTGATGAAACAGAATTTCCAGCCTTGTACCGGAAGGTTAGCTTCTAGAATATAACTTATTGGAAGTTATTAATTTGCAGTTTCAAAAACTATCACAATATGAATCACTTGGATCCAAGAACTTGTTTTCATTATAAACTGCTATATTATAAGTTGTCATTTTTCCTTGTACCCACAATTACACTCATTATTTTTCTCATTTCAACTCTGATAAATTTTATTTTTTAATAACAGATAAATGCGGCAGAATACGCCTGTCCATTTTGGTTTTCTCCTGGCTCGAAGGCTTTGATAGATAAGACACTTGATCCTAATCCTAAAACTGTGAGTTGTCATATTTGTCTATCAACTTATGGTTGTTGGTCATAATTTGGAAATTAAATATTTTCACCTTGCAAAGCAATCCATATTGTTGCCTGAATCACTAA
>CAODLS012497862.1:0-20103 GCA_948243855.1 Flueggea neowawraea | reverse complement strand
GATATCCCGGAGGCGATCTAGAGTGTCGTTTCATCATTGAGATTTATCTCACCCCCCGTCCCTTAATGTAATATCCCGTTCGTTTTGACTGAAATTTGATGGTATTCCATCAAGACTTCAGGGAATTCGGGGATTCGAGGTGTTAAACTTCATTCGACAATGTTGGAGGTTGATTTGTGTGTGTGCAAAGCACGTAGCAGGTCATCTATGTGCGTTGAGGAGCATTCTACGCGCATAGATTGAGGTCAGGAGGTCGTCTACATACGTAGGTGATTGTACTACGTGCGTATATGGATGCCTGATCCAGACTGTGAATGTGCCTGCGCACGTCTATGTATGTTGGAGACGTCCGTGCATGTTGGACGTGATTTGGACTTGGAATCGTGGTGAGCATGGTGATCTACGTGCATAGCACTAGGTGGTGTGCACGTTGATCCTGGATCCGTGAGGGAAAGGTCGCCAGATCTGCCGTCTATGCACACATGAGCTTCGTCTATGCACGTAGTATTCGGTCAACGTGCGTAGAGGAATGTTCAACTCACGTAGATGGTCCTTTTCCGCGGGCATTAAATGAAATGCCACATTTCAGTTCTGAGGGTCTATAAATACACCCACCTACGGCTCTTCGATCATAACTCATCTCAACCACCAAAATCACTCTCTCAACTACTCCTCTGCACTTGCAATCACTCCTAAGCACTTCCATTGCGATTCCGAAGATAAAATCCCATGGTTACAACCTTAACCAAGCTTAATCCACACATATTTAACTTCCTTTACAACAGAAAAGGAAGATTTGAACAAAACCCCAAAATTCGTTCAAAATCCTAGATGAACAAATATGAGGTGAGATGATGGAAAGAAGAGATCAAGGAATGATTCTTACCTTTAGAATTGCAATGGAAGTGCTGAGGATTGATTGCAAGTGTAGAGAAGTAGTTGAGAGAGTGATTTTGGTGGTTGAGATGAGTTATGACAGAAGAGTCATAGGTGGGTGTATTTATAGACCCTCCGAACTGAAATATGGCATTTCATTTAATGCCCACGGAAAAGGCCCATCTACGTGCGTTGAAACTTCCTCTACGTATGTTGACCGAGTACTACGTGCATAGACGAAGCTCCTGTGTGCGTAGACGACAGATATGGCGACCTTTCCCTCACTGATCCAGGATCAACGTGCACACCACCTAGTGCTATGCACGTAGATCACCATGCTCACCACGGTTCCAAGTCCAAATCACGTCCAATATGCACGAAAGTCTTCAACGCACACAGACGTGCGCATACACATTCACGGTCTGGTCATACATCCATCTACACACGTAGTACAATCACCTACGCACATAGATGACCTCCTTACCTCAATCTATGCACTTAGAATGCTCCTCAATGCACACAGATGACATGCTATGTGCTTTTCACAAACAAACCACCTCCAAACATTCTTGATCGAAGTTTAACACCTTAAAGCCCTAAATTTTCCTGAAGTCTTGACGAAATGCCATCAAATTCTGGTCAAAACGAATGGGATATTACAATAATTAAGGATTATCATATACAAGAAATTTTTTTATTCCATTTAAAATATTTATTATATATCCATCGTACTAATCTCTAAATAAGGGAAAACAATTTCTGAGTTCTTCAAGTTTGGCTTAATTAGTAGGTCAGTCATCGTGTTTCAATCGCAAGACAGACAAATCCTTGAGATTTAAAACCGGATTACACTTAAATCTCTCCATTAGTTGTATGTTAGTATTATGTTAGGAAAATAATAACGTATCTCATTAAACCACATTAAATGAAATTTTTATGACCATTTTGCCTCTCTTATGTATATGTTCTTTCTCTTAGTAATTGAATAGCTACAATCAACTTAATAAATTACATGATCACATTGCAACTCATCTAACTCATCAATCACACAAATCCTACAGACATGAAAACATACTCAGAACTGCAAACCCCATACTCATATATCAATCGAACTCTAATATAAGCATTGAATTCAATCTAGTTGACAATTTTGTATGAAACAAAAAACTCTCTTACAGATCCTGAAATTGTACAATCCAGTTGCAGAAAACAAAAGCAACAACTAAACTACTCTAATACATGCATTGCATTCAATCCAAACACCTTTCGTACAGAAATCCTTGAAATTTCGGTTCACCCTATTGCCATTGTCACCATCTTAGAAACAACCATCCCTAAACCACTTGGAACTCAAAGGACAAATCAGATTGTCTCTCTCCACGCCCTTGCTTCTTCAAATTCAGCGTCCATAGCTTCTTTTCTACAATTTACCCTTCACCATTCTAGCCTGGCAAAAATAGAAACAAAAATTGAAATCCTCACCTTCGAAGTTTGCCACTAAGCACCAATCACTTAACGTCTCTACCAAGATCGTTGATGTTCATTGCGGATCTAGAAGAAGAGATTCGTTGCGTCTTTCACGCCATGCCAAAGAAAGAACCATAGCCGTTGTCATTGTTCGTCTCATACTGCTTTCGTAGTTAGTATGGAGCATGGGCATTGCCAATTTTGAAAAACCCATCCTAGTCACAACTTGAAAAGCACAGATCTAGTGGAAATACGTAGAGAGAGGGAGAGAAAGGCAAGAAGGAATGAGTGAGAAGGAGGAGTGGCAGTAAAGGTCTCGTCGGTGTCGAACTTGAGGATAAAAGACCTTTCAAAGCTGAAGTGATGTGGATCTCGTCGTTTCAATGATGGTGTGCGTGTGAAAGAGAAGTTGTGGTTGAGGCGACGGGTCGAGAGAACGATGATGATGGTTTTTGAAAGGAGAGGAGATGAATGAGAGAATATAAATCTTAGAGGGACAAGAAAAAGAAGTCAGAATTGAAAATGAGGATTGGATATTTGGGTTTTCATTTTTAAGGAAGGGTAATTAGGTAACTTTATTTTTCCGTTAACGATGCCAGTCTAAAAATCGCATGAAGGACTAATGTGTACTAATTAGCCCAAACCTGAATGGCTTGGAAATTATTTTTCCTCTAAATAACATAAGTTTATTTTATTGTCAAAGTGATTTCAATTAGTCTTACTTTATAAATTTTGGAAAAAATTTCCTCGTCAAGAAGTGTTCTCAATCTCATATGAAGAATTGGATTAGACACAAACTTCAACTATTTTATTTGAAGCTAGTGCACTCAAAACTTCTAACGTAGCTTAAGGGATTTTTACTGTATAATAATTCTTTTACAATTTGGCTTGCTTTTTCTATAGAATAATTAGTTATTACTAATACTATGATTCAAATTAGATAAGTAAAAAAGACATCATAATTAGTCATTATGCATGGTAATTTTTTTATCCACTCAATTCATGTATTCCATAATATGAAAAATAAAATTAATAAATATTAGTAAATAAACCATAATTAGTTGTTTAATAATATTAGTAATAAATATTAGTGAAGCACGCCTACGCCATTCTAATTGATGGACAATAAATAGAACATGTTCGAGTTGCCTACCCCAATTGCAACATAATGAACAACAAAAGAAAACAACAGACAAGGTCTGATTTTCAATGTTGTTCTTGCGAACAAACCACAGTTGAGTTGTCGACATGAGTGCTCGACTATTTTGCAGTCTATATGCCACTCTGGATTTGTGCAAGAATCAGTGGGGATGAAAGAAGAACATTTTCTTCTTCTTGGTGAAAGAGACGACATTCTCTCTCTTCTGTAGAGAGAACATTCTTTCTATTTTCTTTTTGGAAAGGTTCTATAGATCACCCCCTGAATGGATTAACCTGGCTTCTTTTATTATTATGCCATATGGGCCCTCCTACTCAGATCAAGAGCCCATATCATTCACAACTCAATTTGGCTTACCAATTGACTTGGTCCATATTCCCGATTCTCACATTGATCAACCGAGTTTGGTTCACCTGTTATGGCGAACTGCTTTTTTCAACATCTATCATTCGCACATGACATAACCATAACTTGTCATGGATCATGATGAAACTACTACCAATGATGCTGAAGACCTCGTGTCATACAAAAAAATAGACTGTGCGACAAGCATACGATAAAAGCGTAATTGTTATACACATAGGGATATATAACAACTCATAACCCAATCATATTAGAAGACGTCTCTTATAGAACAATTCCATTATGCCAAAGTGTATATAACAGCAGCACAGACTGCTAAAATGTATGCCTTCCCCTAATTCGTAACAACACAATTGCAGCTTTAGAATTTCTCGATCTCACAAAATCTTTACTCAAATTTCACACATCATGTGACACACTACATGAGAGCTGCCTTAGCAAACTTATGAGACTAGTGCAAATGCATCTAGAAACAAAATTTTCCTCTTACACCAAAAAATCCATATAGCCAAGTTTACTTGCCTAGCTTGACATGCTTGGTCGAATCAATCATGATCATTAACGACAAGCTAAAGTTGCAAAACTCAACTACACGTTTTGAATGTATTAAAGGTTTTAAAGGTAGGTAGTACTGAAAACCACATGTTCATGGCGGGGTCTCACATTAAGAAAAGTGAGATCATTTACCAATATTTTTCATTCTCATTGTCACGTATATAGCACACATGGTATAATCATGTGTTGTGGTGTTCTTTCATTCATTTGGAGGACCACATGTCTATACAAGATTGTCAATACCACAGAGAAACTTCGGTTATGATGCATCTCGCCATCTAACCTTAATCCACGCCTTAATAGGATTACTTCTGGCTTTAAGACAAAATAAGTTAAAGTCTGTCAATTTTTGCATCTGATCATTTAGTGATCGCACATGATTTTATCCTATGGCGAACGTCTCTTTCCATACGACTTTTCTTGCCTTTTTACAAAGAGCTCACCACTATAAAATACAAGACAACCTCTGAATTATGAACACGCTCTAGATCTCTTTCTACGTTTAAAATCTGCCTTATCTTAGTCCTTCCACTAACAAACTAGGAAAACTACGGTAAACACATGTGTGAGTAGGCTACTTCTCTATCCAACATGCTTTTCATGCTCAACACTTCTACAAATGTAAACTCTCAACATTTTTTCTTGTGTATTGCTTACCATGATCTTATTGAAGATCACATGTCAAGGGATGACACACTTTGTGTGTCATACGAGTGTTAAGGAACTTATTCTTTATAAGGAACTTATTCTTTATAGGTTTTTACTAACATATCTACAATTACATATCGTATGGACTTACATCCTAATTTCACTTTTTCTTGTGAAACTTCTACTCAAATTCACCTATCCTTGTGCAACCAAGTCTTTTACAAAATGATACTTGATCTCGATTTGCTTAGACTTATAATAGATCTTCTCGATCCTTAAGTAATCGGGGTCGACTATCACTAAGGACTGTCATGTATTCTTTAGGTGGTTAGTGCTAAGCTGACCATTCCACTGTATAGTCAACCTCTCATTGTACTGCAGCTAATGAAGCTATAATCTCAGCTTATCTTGTGGCACACCTATATATGTTCCTCGTTGTTGTACAGGATGACATTTTTACAAAGTATGAACACATAACCAGACATAGACGTCCATATCATCCACATCACATGTCCAATTAGCAACTGTGCTTCATTTTATCACAAGCACTTATGATAACACAGTGACTTGCAGTGCCTCTAAAGCATCCAAGTATCTCGTTCACTACTTTCCAAAATCCTCCTTATATGTTCGATCAATATTTTCTAACTAACTTGGCTGCATAACAAAATCTAGTCATTGCACACACCTAGACCTAAACTTGTATACTACAAGGCATGGCCTTGTCATCAACACGCGTGCATTAGACTACAAAATAAATTTGCATGAAATTTGTATGCAAAATATTCCTTACATATTCTTCCTTTTACATATGTTTATGGACATATGCACTTGCTAAAAGACTTACTCTTAGTTACGGGGCATATATGGGTTATGTATTCTAAAGAATTCAAGTACTTTGTTGATACATCCCTTTTGGAAAGGGACAACAACTCACTCGAATGATCTCTTGGAGTTTGACTCTAAGGTTAACGTATATCATATATCTCAAAGTTGGATCACAATCAATATTTGGAGTCATTCAAATATGCTAGACCAGTTTCAACTACGAGTGTGATGTTCACTCAAGGTTAGAATGACAAGATTCACCTTGAAATACATGCTCTTTTCAATCTTGTTGAGTAAATCCCCTTTAATGATTATCAATGTCTTATTCGATTTATCGCTCATGTATCCATTCATCTCTAATGGGTGTTCGACATTTGGATAGATCAACCACTACTCAAACATAGTGTAATCTCAAATGTCTTCTCATATTTCTTTAATCTTATCAATTTTCACTCGGATGAGTGAACCTCTAACGTACTGGTAGGTTCATCATTGACTTGTGGGGTTACTAAAAGGATCATGATCTATTCATTCATTGAAAAATGTCATTGTGAGACTTTATCCCTTTTAGGTGAATGCATTTTTGAAATGCTCCCATTGGGTTCAAACTCCATATAGGAACTTCCACTAGATTCAAGTTCCTTACTCCCACTGAAAAATAGGAATCTCGCTCCAACTTAGGTTAGGATCAGGAACATCCGTAAACGCTTAAGCTAGATGAGATAAAATTGAATCTCTCTAAGAATTTTTAATGCATCACTTTCAGAGAAAAAGATAACAATTGCTTGGATCGATCTCTTGAAATTTTAAAACCCAAGGATGTAATCTATATTACCCAACTTTCTTTCTCATCCCTTATTTTCCTCAAGAATTCTCCCACCCAGATGGAGTAATTTTGAGGGTCTTACTTTCTGCGTCTCAAGAAAAGTGAAATCATTTTCACTTTATCCAAGTTAAGAAATCTATTCATTAAGAATGTGATCTCTTATAACCTGTTACTATGTCATTTTCTCATTATCCCATGACGAATGTATCATTTTGACACAGTAGGTAACACCTTTTGCCTATTGGTATTTTCAACCAAGGTATCATGGATATTAACAATACATCTTTTGGTTCAGAGTGCTTGAGGTCATACACTCAACCAATCCACAATTCATGAGATGTATAAGTAACGCATTTAGGGGGCATATGGATTTTGAACATTGTGGCCTTTACCATCGTAGTTCTCACCATATTGAGGAGAGTTTCATTTCTCCTCTCCGCTATGCAGATTATTCACAGAGTTTAAGAACAAACAACTTATGTTCAATTCCCTTTCATCACACAAAACTTTGGACTCATCTTGTAGACGTTCACGACATTAGTCGTTTTACAAAACTTTATTTGATTTTCATCTTAACTTTCAAGAAGTATGAACTAACTTGACTATTTTTACTTATGAGAAATCAAATAGATATGATCTCACCTTCCACAATCATATATACATGAACGATTAAGTAGTAGGCCCTAGCCTTGTCGTCTCATTCCTATGACGCCAAACTTCAAAAGTGGATTAATAGCAACGGGTATTCAGCTCAAATTGTCTTTCAAAATGGTTTCTTCTCTAGTTTCTCTCTTTGCAATGCTCGCAATTAGACAACCTAATATTCCCACTTAAGTTAATCGATGTACTCAATTTTTCCAAAGTGATTGAGTTGCATGCATTAACTTCAAATAATTCCTTATGACCATGTGAAGTAGCAAGAAAAAAAACTAGGCCTTTAAGAGTAAGGTTCATTAGCTTAACTAAGAAACTACTTTTAGTGTCAAAGTAGTCCCCATTCAAACATGGTCTAACAAATGTCGTTATTGTTAGAACTCAAATTGAAGGCAAACTTCAATAAGATCACAACAAAATCTATTGCATGAAAGGTTTGACTTTTGCACATGTCATTTCCTTAAACTCCACTTTTGAGTTGTTCCTTTCATACTCAACTTGTTCCTCCTTGGAACTAGTTGGAGTCCAATGAAGTCACGTCAAAAATTCATTGTCAGAATCCTTAAGATTGAATAAATTGTCATGATGAAATTTAAGTAAGAACATTGAACAATGTAACTCTTCTCACTTGCGTGAGTTTGAGCCACATACCCTCAAAGGTGCACTAATGATTATATAATGCACCTCTGGTAGTTAACATTTTACTCACAAAATGTTAACATTGTTCATGTTCAAGGATTTCCTCAAAAATTCGTTTAATCTCTCACTTTTTAATGACTTAGGTTCTTAATCCTTTTCCTCACCATTATATATTGGAATTTATTCAATAGAATAAGATCTTGTCAAATTCCTCACGATCTCATGTTTGAGATAAGTGTGGATTATGTGCACCTCGATTTGCTCCTAACTTTTAGGCAAGAAGTGGATAACAGTTTGAACCTTGTCCTTGATCAAACTAGGAACAACACCATTAGCTCTCTAACTATGTAGGTCTTACATCTCTACTCATATGATTAGGACACTGATAGTGTCATGCCAACTAACTACTCCTTAAATGCAACTTGTAAACACATTGTGTCTTGATACTTGCAAAATAACCAAGTGACTACATCATTCTTTGCACTAACAAGATGATGGATGTAATGGAATTTTCTTACTTCCACACTTCATAGACATCGATCCAAAATATGTTGAGTGGTATTCTACTCCTATTTGAATTTTTCCATAACCAATTTCAAATGGTTCAAGAGCTTCTCGTTCTAGGAGTACACACTAGATTTCCATAATCTAGGATTTACGATTGTTACTGCCTAAGCTCAACATAGCTTAACATACACTTTCGCATGACTCGATATCAATTGACTTTACAAGCAGTGAGAAACACAAATAAACTTGACAAACAACAAGACATGATTGCACACAAGTAAGTCATAGCAATACACATATGTTTACCACCCAACTAAAATTAAACTAGAATGGCCTTTTATTAAGTTTCGAATTGAAAAGTACACTTGGTGCACATTTACCATATCAGTCTTAACAATTAATCATACTATATTTAATTTTATAGATAATAAATAATAACTGTTTGGATTCACATGACTTAGGGGAATCCATGTTGCTCATCTCAATTATCAAGACAAACTCAATAATTGGATAATATATTCAATGCACAAAAATATTACCTATTAAATTAAGGCAAATCAACACAACAATAATCCAAAACAATAAATTGAATCATCATCATTTATTGAACCAACATGAAATTCAAACAATCTATCTCAATGTTAATAGACATATGTTAATATTTGGCAGCATTAACACACAATCAATGCTAATAAAATATCTCCAAAGAATAATACTACACAAATATAGTATTAAACCTATGTCTACCAATTAGCTACACAATGGACTTTTTCCAACGCGTTAGAATAGGATTCGTAAGTTGTCGTGCCAACTTGTCAAGACTTCTATTAATCATACGACCATAAAAGTGGATCTCCCACTTCTCACGATCTCTCTTCTCGATCGTGGTGTAATCTTGGACATATCGATTTTAATTGCTCTTACTCTCTAGAATCTCTCAGTATCTTTCTACAACACACTTAGGCGATCATGTTTCCATGAAATTCTAGTATGAACCAATGACTTTGCTAATATTGGTGATGAAAATTCACAATATTTTATGAAGTAATAAAAACTTCATCACCTTTGTGCTCTTAATGTACAATTATATTATTCCCTTTATGACCACCACCTTCTCAAAATACTCTCTTTGGGATTTGTGCAAATTCTTTCTTAATTCACATTTTGTTCGATTCAATATGATTTTATCCAATTCACTTATTTGTAATAAATTAAAAATAGATTAGGTATATATTTACTCCCGTATTTCTAAATAATTGAAATCTTATTCCCAATTATCTAAATGAGAATCATATTCGTACGGTTTAAAATTAAATTATTTTGAAACTAATTTCCAGAAATAATTCTTGGTAGAAATTCAATTTTCAAAAATTTTAAATAATTTTTAATATTTCAAAAAATTAAGAAAAATAGTTCTTCTCAAACTCAAAAAATTATGAAATATAACAAAAATCTAGAAAAATTCAAATTTTAATTCTATAAAAAATTTGATAAATTTGGTGGTCGGTACACTTATTAAACGTCAACACTCGCCACATGAAGCTGTCAACTCACCTCTGCGCTTGCACGTGGCGCACGCTCGTCTCTTACTCAACTGCTACGTGTCATCATCAAGTGGGACACGTGTCACCCGTTGACATGTTTCCATCTCTAATTAGTCCACGTGGTTCTGATGTTGATAGTTATGTCCAAGTGGCACTACCACGTGTCATGGAACATGGCGGTGAGGTGGCTGACACGTGGCGCCTTATGAATTGACCATGTGGCTGACGTGTTAGCCCTGTCAGTGTTGCCATGTTGAGCTTGCGTGGCTACCTACGTGACTTCTTGTGCCACATGTTGTTCCCTCAATGGTCCACGTTTTGCACAGTAATTGTTGACTGGGTTCTATCTTTTACCAGATGTCGTGTTTTGAGTGGTCAACGTGTTCAGCTTCAGCCAAAAGATGCATTCCTCGTCAACCCTAATGTATCAGACGAAAAATTCATCTGTCTAGGTTCGAGTTGCCTACGATAGTCTAACTGAGGAACAATAAATAAAACAGGTTCGAGTTGCATACCTCAAGTGTAGCATAATGAACAACGGAAGACAGAAGGACACATGATCTGATTTTCGATGTCATTCTCGCGAACAAATCATATTCGAGTTTTTGATGGGAGTGCTTGGCTATTTTGTAGTATAGATGCTACTCCAGATCTGTACAGGAATCAGTGGGGATGAAAGAAGAAAATTGTCTTCTTCTTGGTGAAAGAGACAATGTTCTTTCTCTTCTCTAGAAATAACGTTCTTTTTGTTTTTCTTTTTAGAAAATTTCTGTAGATCACCTCCCGAATGGATTAACCTGGCTTCTTTTATTATTAAGTTGTACGGGCCCTTCTAGACAGTTCACAAACCCATCTCATTCACAACTCAATTAGGCTTACCAATTGTGTAGTACCCCGTCAAATTCTGATAAGGCTCTCTATAGTCTTCTGTTTAGTCTCGTTCGAGTCTTGAACGTTTGGAATGTCGAGTTGATGATTAGTGATTTTGAGAGAGGTTACTCGAGTAAGCATTGAGGCTTTACTCAAGTGAGATAGACCATGGATTACTCGAGTAAACGACTTTGTATTACTCGAGTGATAGGAGGTGCGGATTACTCGAGTGAGCCGTGTTCCCTGATGAACACCTGAGAAAATCTCACTCGAGTAACGATAAGTATTACTCGAGTAAGAGGTCTGTCACTTGAGTGAGATTATTTGTCACTCGAGTGAGCGAGGCAATTTTGACAAAATTGACGTCGTTTTGGGCATGAGTCTATATATACTCCCACCCGACTCATCCAGTCCCTCTCTTTCTCTCTCATTTCTCACTCAAATCGCTCTCATTTTGTCCAGAGGTCATTTCTGTTGATTCTCCTTCGTTCCTAATCATCATTGAGGTAAGATTAAGCTTCCCAAACCTTTCCTCATTTTGCATGATTGCTAATTTTAGGGTTTTGAATAAAATGTTCATAGGTTCAGATTCGTGTGGTTTCTGTTAAAATGATGATTAGGGTTTGTTAGATCGGAACATTGGGAGTTTAGAAACACCTAGGGTAACCACCTTGGATCATAAGAATCAAAGATATTCTTAAATGGGGTTGAATCAACTCATATTTGGTCGATTCGTGATGATTTCGAATTGTATTGGTGGATCTGAGCATAGGTTCATGTTCAGGAAGTTTTTTAGAGTCAAAGTGGGTCTTTGGTATTAATTTTGGTCAATTGAATCACGTTAGGCAAATTCTAGGTAGGTGACTTACTCGAATAAGCCAATGTTGGATATCACTCGAGTGAGTTTTGGGCTTACTTGAGTGAGCAGTGTTGGTTGTTACTCAAGTGAGCCAAGAGCTTACTCGAGTGAGCTAAGGTTCTGAGGGAGCAAAGATTTAATTTTCTTGTCTCGTGATTTCTGAGAGTTCGGGGACTTATTTGGAGATTCTAACTGCTTGAAAAGGCTAGTCAGTTATTTTAGAATAGTTTGAGGACTATTCTAAAATTTGTCCAGTCTCAGGGACTAAACACATAATTTTACATTGGTCGGATACCAAACTGTAATTTTACATAAATTTTGAATTTTGGATTAAAAATGAGAGAATCTCATTCGAAATAGATTTTTGGGGATTGTTTGAGAGTCTGAGTTTGCATTTGCATTGCATAGCATTTGGTACCACCACAATATCACATTTTGATTTGGTTATGATATATATGTTGACATACATTTGTTCAGCTTCGTGTTCCAGCCAACGAGACCAGCCACCTACTAGTGGTGCTTGATTGGCGACTTTGCTTTGGACATCCAGATGAGTGAATAACAGTTTCAGACACATAGATTGAGTTTCGAAATCCCTATTATTTTCTTTTGTTGTGCTGGACATATTTTAAAAAATGGATTAATATGTGGATTGGTTATAATTAATAAACTGGTTATGTGCTTTAATAATCAGTATTCTATTTTGAAACTTATATATATATATATCCTATCTCTGATTTTGATGCTGAATTACATGACTTTGCTTTCATACTATGTAATAGTATGGTTTTGGTTTTCTAATATGGGACACCTGTGGTATGGGGTAGTATTAGCCTTTGGTGTACCAATGCATTGAGAAATCCCATCTACCAGGGATGTCGGTAGCCATGTGTTCTGAACCAACACATCACCTATATTATTAATGTTAGATGCACACCATTGCTTAGTCCCATATCCATGATATATGTTTTGACTCTGAAACTTATTTGATACTATTTCGTGCCTGGTAGTTTCTTTGTTTGCGAATGATTTTGAAATGGTTTGCGAAAATCTATTATCTATATAACATGTATATATATGTATACTTATTTATATCTGCTTGTGGTATTTTCGAACTGTTTTCAAAACAGTCTTTGTGAGTCACGTATGAGGCAGTCTGAAGTGTTTTCCCTCATTGGATTTGACCCCATTTTATTTCTCTGTCTATACTAATCCTTATATCACAGGCATACCGATTCTTGGCCTCGACAACTACACCGCATCTTGGATACCAGTGAGGTGTCCTTTGGTTAGTGATGCCCTTTTGTTTGGGATCTTCTTTTGTTTTGATAATAGAGCTCTGCACCATAATACTATCGGGCTAAAGAGTTGTCATTTTTGTTGGAGAATTTTCTCGGGGATGCTTTGGTTGAGTTTGGAGAGTGGAAGTGAGTTGAAGTAAGAAAGAAAACAACATCAAGATTTATAGTGGTTCGGCCAACCATGCCTACGTCAACTACCTAAGTCTCACTTAGGATTTTGACTATATCGAAGATTGATTCCGGCTCAATCCAACAAAGTCTTACACCAAGGTTGATTGCGGCTCACACCTCTAAATCCAACAAGGTTGATTATGGCTCACACCTCTAAAGCCAACAAGGTTGATTACGACTCACACCTCTAAAGGCAACAAGGTTGATTACGGCTTACACCTCTAAAGCCAACAAGGTTAATTACGGCTAACACCTCCAAAGCCTAAAAAGGTTGATTCCGGCTCATACCTCTAAAGCCTCACAATGTTATTTTCGCTAGGTTCACAACAAACATCTCTCACTCTCAAAGTGTTTACAAAATATTTACAAAAAAATGAAAGCTTTATGCTAGGAGTACATGTGTCTGATTGATACTCTTCATCTTCTCCCTAGCTTGATTTTGATGTTTTGGGGTGAGGGGAATGGTGAAAATGATTGGGACTTGAATACATATGATCATCCATTTTTTTTGCCCTTCCTTGATGTATTTATAGCCATTCCAAGCCATATAACCGTTGGATTTGATAAACTAGTTGTTGGAGTGCATTTATAGCCGTTACAGTCTGGAACCATGGATTACTCAAGTGACCATATTTGCTTACTCCAGTGAGTCACCCCTTAGATCACTCGAGTGACCATTTTTGCTTACTTGAGAGAGCAGTTAAAACTGCAGCCCCTGGAACTCTTCCTTACTCGAGTGACACATTTATTTACTCGAGTGAGCCGATAACGATCATGTTTAAATGCTCAAGAATCCAACTCAATTTTTTCCATCATCAAAACATAAAAGGATCTCAAAATTGATCACCCTTGATCCAATAGTTTTGTATTTTGATATACTTTGGATATACTTTACTTACTGATGTTTTGGATACATTATAGATACGATATATTTATTCATGTTACTTATGTTTTAACTACAAATGTTTTAATCAAACGTTTTGATAAATAAATATTTGGGTAGTAATTCTGCACTTTGAGGCTTGTGCGAGATGGGTCAGGCTCCCATAGACGGTTCTCCCCGTACGTTGGTAATGGTCCAGGAATGGATCGTGATAAATTAACTCGATCCATAGTCCCAGTTCTCACTTTGATCAACCAAATTTGATTCTCCCGTCATGGTCTGACCACTATTTCCAACAATTAGTAACATAAATTAATCTATAATAATTTTTTAAAAAAATAAATCTCCCTGCAATAAACCAACATTAAATGGTGAAGTGACCTTATACACCATATTTTCAAAAACTTAAAGAGGAAATTACACAGTCTGTCTTTTCTTTACATTCAAATTTCAGTAATGAAACAACATGAATTATAATATCTATAATGTAGTAGCCAAACTTATAATCTCACTAATACCACAATATTTATACTTTTTTTTTCCAAATTATCTCTCCTCACACCTTCTTTCTCTCAGCTCACTTTTCTCTCTAACTTCTCTATCTCTCTCTCTCTCTCTCTCTCTCACGATCTCTTCTTTTCTCTCTTTTCTACCCATCTTTCTTCCTTGTGAACACTTCCTTACTTTCTCAATTATGAAACTGTCGTGAAAGGAGTGGAAGAAAGTGACGTGAGCGGCAACGAAGGCATAACAATGGTCGAAGGTGGCCTTTAATCAGTTGCTTATATTCATGACAAAGGGTTACTATTGGTCCCAAAGATGGCACTTCAAGATGGGGCTGAATTGGAGTTTTAGATAGTTTAAAGTTTTGTTGAAAATCTTTTGCAAATCAAAGCATATAACAAAGTTATTTTCAATCAAACTCAAAATCAAATGTGAAAGCAATCAAATATCCAATTCATAAACAATGTAAACTAGATACAAAGCAAAGTAAATGAGTTGAGGGAAGAGAAAAAAAATCAAATTATAGTGGTTTGGTCTTCGTTGACCTACGTCCACTCCTCTAGAACCTCTGGAGAATTTCAATCACTATCTCTTCACTTTCGAGTAGAAGGAAACTGTTACACCTCTTATTTTTACGGGCTCAATAAGAAAACCGTTACACTCTCTAGTTTTTGTAGACTCAACTAGGAAACCATTACAACCTCTTATTTTTTTTCTAGGAAATAAAACAAGGAAAACCTCAAACCCTTGTTTTCCATACAAGAAAACTTGTACAACCCTCAATCAAATACTTTGATTGTTATAAGATGTGTTCCTATAACACATATTTAAAGCTCAATCCAATCAAAAAATAATAGAAAATGGAATAATCAAGAGTGGGAACAAAGTAAACAATAAGAGATCTCAAGAGAAATCAAGATATCAAAGTTTGTCCAAGGTTTCTCTTTCTTGGAGTTTGTGACCGTTGGAATTAATAATATAACCATTGTGGAATAAATCCAAATGTTCTATAATACTGACATCATCCAATTTACATGCTTAGGGCTTTCTCTACATGCTTAGAGTCATCCTTAAATACATTGCATCACTTCTGGAACTTCTCTAAGTGCTTAGAGTTGAACTTAAGCACTTAGACTAGACACTCTAAGTGCTTATACCAGAAGCTAAGTTCTTAGACAAATTTTTAAGATTGCACTTTGAATTTTGCTGATGTCATCTGACCAAGGACATTAAAATTCAAATCCCGATGAGCGCCACAACTGATTGTTTTGCCTTCAAGTGAGAATTTATGTGCTTAGAAATTTTTTTCTAAGTGCTTAGAGTCCATTCTTCTAGAACTGCAACTTTTCAGCACTAGTTCTAAGTGCTTATAACTAAGGTCTAAGCATTTAGATGCCATTTTTTAAAACTGAAACTTTTCAACACCAGTTCTAAGTACTTAGATTTGCACTTGAAACACTTAGACGTCACTTTACTCCAATCATGAGAAACACCAAATTCAAGCCTAAGCTCTTTACGTGCGTAACTCCACGTTTACTTGTGTAAGGCATCTTTCAAACCAAATTCTCGCATATTTTCATCTTTCATGGATGTTTCATTGTCATCATCATCAAAACCAAACTCAACTGTTACGAGTGGGAGAGAGAGAGAGGTAGCACGACGATGAGGCACTGAGCATGAGAGAGAGAGAGAGAGAGAGATAGGCGATGAAGGATTATGGTGAATCAAGAGTGGAGGTAGTGGCTAGGGTTTTCAAACCCCTATATATCGTATGCTCTTGTTAAAAACAAAATAAGAGTGTGAGACGCGATGATTAACCTTGATAGTGCATTAAACTGACGCGGCGTAAACGAGAGTGAGCGAGAGAGTGTTGCCTGACCACCTGAAGAGAGAGAGGGAGAGAGAGAAAGATGAGCGTGTTGGAATTTGTGACTATAATATGACATTCATACAAGGATAACGCAGCAGAAATAACAAAAATTTTATCCTAGAATTCCACCAAGGATCCATGCATATCAACATACACGATTAGGATTAGCAATTTTTTTACCTTAAAATATTGCTCTAAAATTCGACTATGGCAGGTTTGGTGTAGCTTTTAGTATTCGAAATCCGGATCTCCTATCCTTCATGTTGCCTTTGCGCGAACGTGTTTAAAAATATCTATACGAACGAACTATGTTGAATCGACGACGTGTACTAGCACTAAAAATCACTATTCTTGCTCACAAATTTTTCTCTCTATTTTTGGGTGAATAAAATTTGGACAGCCCTTGTAATTGCTTGAAAAATTCGGCCACACCTTTATACATATATATAGAGGTGTGTTGAAACCCTAGTTTAAGTGCACTAGGTTTCATTCTACTTGTCCTACAAGTATAAGAACTCCTTATCACATAAGAACAAAGGCTCCTAAAAAATAGGAGTGTTCATAATTTTTCCTACAATTTAGGAGTAAGACCGAATTTCTAACTTAGGGATCTTAATGTTATTGGACTTTTAATTAATTGATACATTATCATTAAATAAATCACTCCCTTTATGACACATATGAGCCACATTATTATGTCACACATAAGAATAAGCCCAAGCATATTTATCCTAATAATAAGTTATTTATAATAAAATCCCATTACATTAATGGATAATATTTCATATTACAAAATCCTAAATTATTAATGATTAATCAAATTAATCATCTCAATAATTTAATTACCATAAGAGAGGATATTTGTGAACCAATTTAATTCGTTTTTGTGTGCGACCCAATAGGCCCACTCGAGAATGGCAATGGGTCTCGTCCTAAAACTTGGACCTAAAGTCCATAAGCGGCATCCAGTAATACATTATGGCAACCCATAATCGAGTGGAGTCGGAGATCCGAGTTTACCTTTCACAGTTTGATATTTATTCATTTTGTCTCATGATATCTAGATTAAGTATAAGGCATGGTTACATGTCAACCTTATTTGCTTAATTGTGTTTCTTGATCGAAAGTAGATTGATATAACAAATAACATTGATAACCCTTTATCAATTCATTCGACTATGCATACATTTCATCAATCCTATTCATTAAGTTTCCTAAAGATATCACTCTTCATAAGAGGAACAAATTCGTCACTCTCACTATCACTCCTCTACAAGATTCATGGCATATCCAATCATAGCCTTTATTGTCACCCTATTACGGATAACATTTGACTAAGTTAAAACATGTGATTCCTCAGGTAGGAGTCTATAGTGAGTTTCAAACAGAGGACTCAAACATCACCACTGCATGAAAGCTACTTGTGACAGTTATCCATGAAGTGCTTTCATAGCAAACCAATCCAATACATGTTCACTAACGTGTATCTATGTTCTAAGTGATATCTCATATCTATAATCAGTAAAATGTGATTATCCACTTAACAACATACTAATCTTAATTCATCAGCATTTCCACAATAATAATTGATTAGAGACATTTAGAATAGTATTCCTTTTATCCTTAAGGTTTCACTATCAAGTCATACTTAATGACATAAGGAAGAATAAACTATTCATGGGGGTTTTTATCTTTATAAAACATATGACAATATTTCATAGATATGAAATGAAATACCTCTTTATTAATTAATAAATCGAATGACAATGTACATAAATGATTGGACTAGAGCACCAAAACTAACAGAGCGCTGGAAGGAGCAGTGACTAAGGTTTCAAAACCCTGGCTACAACCCTAACAAAAAATTACATTTTTAGTCCCCTTTATTTTGTGAAATTAAAATGTATTACATAAATTATAATTTCACCTTATTAATTATTGTAAAAAGTTCTAAATTAAATGTTTTGGTTTGCACTCATTTTTGTACACATTTTGTAATCAATTATTGGTGTTGTTCTTGTTTTGTATTTGTACTTTTACAAAATAGCATAACAAATTAAAAATAATTTGTTAAATTATTTGCTTCGCACTCATTTTTGTACTTTTTTTGTAAGCATTTGTTAGTGATGTACTCGTAATTTTGTCTTGTGCTCATTTTTTCACTCGTTTTGTATGCATTTATTGGTATTGTACTCATTTTGTGCTCATTTTTCTACTCCTCGCGCTGGTAAATGTGTGACCAACTTTCTGGCACGTGGTCAAAGTGGTTAGTTTGTCCTTTATTTAATAAGCGTTTGTTGGTGTTTGTACTCGTCTTTGCTCGTTTGTACTAGGCTTGTTCTTGTTTTGTAGTCTTTTTACGTCTGGTCAATTTTGTAATATCCCGTACTTTTCAATTATGATCTATGTAGTTTTCGAGTGTGGCATTGAGGACTTTTGGAATACCAGTGGATGGGATTTGATGTTCATGATGAATTCATGTTAGGTTGGATGCTATTAAGTATTGGAAATGATTCAGGACGAGTTCGGTGCAAGAAAAGGCTAACGTATGTAAGGCTAAGCCTAACGTACGTCAGGCAGGCAGAAGTCACGTACGTGAGAAATAGGTGTCATGTACATGATATGGGCTTCCAGGATGATTCAAGTACGTGAGATTTGGGGGTGACATACGTGAGGTCGTGTTTTGTGTGTCTAGAATTGATTTTGAGCCCCGATAACGTATGTGAGATGTCCAGACACGTACGTAAGGGTCCCCTAACGTACGTGAGACATAGATTGGCATACGTGAGGTGTGTTTCATACGCCTTTAAAAGCCTTCAACAACTCGACTTTCTCACTTACCACTATTCTCATTCACTCAAAACTTTCTTAACTCGTCTGGGACTTCAGAGCTTGGCTCGTCCATCATCCATAACCATTTTAAGAGGTAAGATTACATCTCTTTCTTGGATTTAACATATCTTTCATGCATTAATCCATCAAATCCATTTTGGTCCAAACGGGTCTAGGGTTCGGATTTTTGAATGATTTTGAGTTAATGGATGCTAAGGGTTGTTAGATTAGAGTTCATTGAGGTAAAAGGAACATGTTTGGAGCCTGGAATCTACAGATTTGATGAGTTATTGTGTTGGCTAGGGTTAGGTTCAGTTTTGATGATTTTTGTGATGATTTGGAGTTTGTTTGATGAGATTGATGGTAGATTAATGCTTCTGAATGTGTTTAGGAGCAATGTGGGTGATTGGTTACATCGGGTATTAATCGAATCGAAAGTTTGGTAGTTTTAAGAATGAAACTTTATGTTATTTTTGTAATTTTTGGAAAGTTGAAGTCAGATTTGTAATTTCAAAAACTTGAGCTCTAGAAATGTAATTTTGAAAAAGTTAAGGTATAGATTTGTAATTTCTAGAATTATGGGGAATAACTTGTAATTTTACAAGTTAAGGATTAAAGAGTAATTTCTGATGGTTCAGGGATGAATTTGGAAATTATAACTTATGGAGAACATTTTGGTAGTTTAAGGATACTTTGAGGACTATATGGAGATTTTTCAAGTCTCGGGGACTAAGGCGTAATTTTACA
>CAODLS012497731.1:0-10442 GCA_948243855.1 Flueggea neowawraea | reverse complement strand
CAAATGAGCTGTATCAGGGGAGAGTTCTGTCAGCTTTGCTAAAGCATCTGATGTCTTCCCTTTAGCCACAACCTCCAAATATTTCCCCAAAAGAATAAAAGATATCAACATGGCACTGGTCTCAAAGAAATCTTGTCCTTCGAATTTATCTGACAATATTGCTTTTATAACTACGTAAACAGAATAAAAATAAGCAGCATTAGTGCCTAATGCAACCAAAACGTCCATGTTAGCAGATTTCCGTCTCAATGCATGGTATGCTCCAATACAGAATCTGAAATGACGAAAGAAATGGAACAATTAGAACCATAATCATATAAATACCTCTGTGTCTTCATATAACAGAGCTAATCAATTACCAAAATGCAAATAAAAATTGAAACAGGAAATCTACTAGTACCGTCGGCCAACAATGAACTGCACAGGCGTGCATAGAATCCATCTAAGAAGCATTCCAACAGTGAGCATGTTGTGGATCCTGTATTCCAACCAGGCTCCATATGGATGAAGCATTGGAAGTACCATGGAGAATAGAAATACAGGTACAGAGAAGATACAGCTAAAGAGAAATTGGTTTTTGTACATCCGAGTTTCTTGCACCTGTTCTGTTTCTCTTCGCCTTGGAGGAACATAGAAGCTAGCTTGGAATTTTCTGGACCTCAAAGAAGCTTCTTCAACGCATTTAATAAGAGATCTTGGACCTGTAAGCTCAGAATCATAGCTAACAGTTACCTTATGTTCTCCCATGTCGATTTCAACATGATTGACACCTTGTACAGATTCAAGATGTGATTGAACAATGTTAGCATCTTCTACAGAATTTAATCCTTCAAGTTTTAGATGCACTTTGTTCACTTCATTTCCAGAACTGATGAGCTCAGCACCAAATCCAGCATCTTCAACGGTTTCAACAATTTGGTCCGTATCAATAATGTTTTGATCAAAATGGATCTTTGCTTCTTCAAGAGCTAGACCAACGACCGCATTCTTAACTCCATAAGCCATTAGAAGTGCCCTTTCAATGGACTCAGAGCAGCTTGTGCATGCCATTCCTTTAATCTTGAGTCGGCATACTGCTATGTCTTGTTCCAGAAGCTCATCAACCGGAAAGCCAGCATCTTCTATTGTCTCCTTAATTGTTTTAGGCTACAGAAAATCATGGTCTAATGAGCAACTTAAAGAAATTCATCTAAATATTATAATATCCCCAGCTCAAACATAAATTTTATATACCAACTAGTTCGAATAAATGAAAAGGAAATCATAAACAATTCAAGCTGACTTACCGTAACAAGCTCAGGTAAGTAAGTGATGGCAGAATGGCCATCAAGGGGTGATATTGCAACATTTTGGACTCCATTAACCTCTCTCAGCACTGATTCAATGGAAGTCACACAAGAAGTGCACTTGATATCCCCAATTTTAAACTTAACAGTTCTCATCTTCTTGTCCTTCTCTTTACTAAGTTCAGGTACAGCAACCGCAACGCTATCCGAAGGCTCAAGGAGAGGCTTCTTGAGATCATCTCTCCCACTAACTCCAATTTTCCCATTCTCAACTATCGAATTCATCGCTGCTAAACAACAGAACATATCAAAAATTACAAACCCAAAATTATTGACAATATCGATCCAAGAACCGAAAATTGACCTCAAATATCAGAACTTTACGCAAAACCCATATTCAAAAAAGCACCTTTCGCTCAAAAATTCAACGAAGTCAAGATCTACACAAACATATAGCACATATAAATTAAAGGGTTTATAGAGAGAGGCATTCAGAAGATACCTGCGAAAAGAACTTAAATAGGGTTTGTGAGGCGAATCAATGAGAAGGGAAATTAGGGTTTGCGAAAAAAGATAGGTGAGGGCTGATTCAGAAGTCGGCAGAGACAGAGATGGATAAGAATTTGCGCCAGAAAGATCTGAAGTGCGAGGTTTGCATTTGTCGGTTATATAGTGGGCGTGCTTTTTGAATTTTTGAAAATCTTAACGTTTCGTGCGCTCCAATCGAGTCGTCGAGTTGACCGTCCTTGTTTAAACACGGGTTTTTTGTCTTTACATAATTTTTCGAGTTGAGACTATTTTTCATGTCTAAACTCAAGTTAGATTGCTAATTTGTTCGTAAAAGGTGTATTCACATTACATACGTTTTATTATAAATTGTTTTGAGTTAAAATAAGATTTAAATTACCTTGAATTGAAACAAAAAAAAAAAACTTGTGTCAACCACCAAACATTCGGTTAATTATACCAATAATCACAAAACTTAAAGGATTGCTTACCCTTACTCACAAAAGAAAAAAATGCTACATATCGGTCACTTAATGAGTTTTAATGCTTCAACAGGGTCACTATACCCAGAATCATTGACAGTGAAGATAAAATTGTCACGTCGGGCGGACACATGTATTGTATGAACTCATGTGGCAAGCTTACATGCATATGTACAGTAAGTACATATATTTTACGAATAGAAAATCAAGTTGTCTTAGTTTATAATTTTATACAATAAATACATATACTTTACATATAGAAAATCAAGTTAAGTATATGTACTTTACGTATAAAAAATCAAGTTATCCTCGTTTATAGTTTTACAAAGTAAGTACTTATACTTACTAACTCAATTATATCTAAGTATTATGAATGAAAAAAAACGTGCATGCTAGCTTGCCACGTGAGCTCATACAGTACACGTGTCCATCCGATGTGGCAATTTTATTCTCGCTGTCAACGTTTCTGGGTAAAGTGACTCTGTTGAAGCATTAAAACCCATTAAGTGATCGTTATATAACAATTTTTTTCTTTTGTAACCAAAGGTGAACAATCCTCTAAGTTTTGTGACCATGGGTATAATTGACCCCCAAACATTACTCAATTTTTATCTTAAGTTTTTTTTACATGTCTTAAGTTTGTTTTATAATTAGTCTCTGATCAATTTTAATTCACTCTGAGAGACTTAAAAATGTTGAGATACCATTACTATTCTAACTATTTATTCACTAAAAGTGTTCTTTTTATTTGAGTTGATTTTTTGTATTATAGTTTAACAGAGTTAGTATAATTTAATTCTCGAAGTTTTTATGGATCCATAATAAAAATTTCAAACCCAAAATTCTATTTTTCTAAATATTTCTTTGTCTCTCCACTTGTTTTGATAAACTTGCTTCCTAAATCAAATCAAATTTATCTACTATTAAAGATATTATTTATTCTAAATTAATCAAACCATGAAAATTTTATTAGAAAAAGAAATGCTAGCTCAATATTTAGTATCATCTTTCATATTCTAACATACTAAAAAAAATTCTTAAATAACTTAATAGTCAGGTAAGTTCTTTTAATTTTTTTTTCTAAGTTTTCCAAGAATGAAAGAGGCCTCAAATTATAAATAATTTTATAAGAAATTGTGAATTTTACATTTAGAATTAATATTATCACTTATAAATTATTTAGTTGTTGAAAAGTTGTTTCTTGAAAATTAGCACCTGCTTCTTAAAAATCCTAACTCCACTACTATCCCGTGCACAATATCTGATGTTTCGATTTTTGCAAGTGAGATATATTGTGTTACTATAGACAAGTCAATACTTGTTTAACAGCTGATTTGCACCTTATAGCTACCTCACACCAACCGACGTATTCACTTGTTCTCGTAAAGCTATACATTATGCAATTTGGACCATGTTACGGTCCTACATGAAGGCTTTTCTTCTTCTTCAGTGCATGCGTATTGTACAAACCACCTTACCAAGAAGAGAAGAGATGCCAACTACAGCACTTTCAGGTTCCACTATAACTCGACAACTCCTGCAATGGCGATCATGGTTTTTGCTTTATAGAACTTCGAAGAGATGGGTTGTGACCACAACTTTAAAAAATTTTATCTCACTTTCTTCGTCCACCAAATGTTTCGTCCTCGTAGTAGTGGACAGCTTGGCCTACTGCAGTGCACAATAAAGTTTCATTCCTTCTGAAAAGAAGGATAAATAAAAGCCCTTGAGCTCTGCATTATTTAGTCATGGAAATTAAAAGACTGAATCTTTATTCTCATTTGATTTATAAGAAAAGATAATTGTAATAATCAAATTCCAATTTCTTATATTAAACCAAATATTTATGGTAAAAATCATTTTAATTTAGATTTTGGTCATTTTGTCATTTTCTATTCTTTGTATAATTAATTATGATTCTATATATTTATTTAACGAGCCGGCTGAACCACGTCAAGATTCATGCTTGGTATCGATAGTTGTCTATATTTATAACTCTTGACACTCACCAAACATGTTACTTGTTTTGTCATCATTTATTACTTGTTAAATTTTTGAAAATGTTGCTTACGTTTAATGTGACACAACAGCTTACTTATGTAATTTTCAATTCTAATGTCGACAAAATATTTGCAAGTTGCTCAATTAATTATAAAGTGACTATCAAATACTCCCTCCTTTCCTCAAAAAATGATTTTTAAGGTTTTGACACACATATTAAGAAAATAATTAAACTACATTGATTATAATGATAATTTACTATATTATCCTTATTTATTCTAGTGGAAGTAGTTAGAATGTAGTTATTCAAAGCAATTTAATAGGAGGATAAATATGGAAGAAAATAATAAAAAGTTTCTTGATTGTATAAAATGTCACTTATTTTGGTAAAAACTAATTTATCTAAAAAAACACTCTTTGAGGAAAAGAGGGAGTAGTATCAATCTAAACGGCATTAATTTGAGTTTGAACCCTATGATTACAAGTTAGTTAATAAAAGAAAATATTAATTTGTTTAAAGAATTCAAACTAAATGTTTGTCCATCATGGTTAAAATTCTTTAGTTATTTGATTACCATATAGCAAAGTTTAAACGAATTAATTAAGATTATGAGAATATAAGATGGTTTCTTTAAAAAAAACTATTAAATTAACTGGAAACCAATAAGGTAGTGTTTTGACTGTTTAATAAATTATAAAAAATAAATTATAAATTGATAAATATTTAATAAATTATCTTCTGAAAAACAACGTACGGTTAGCTAGTAAGCATTGAATAATACGTTAGAAGTGCCTTTTAACCACGTCGGGGAATTTGCTACTATAATGTGAAAGTACTTTGGAGTTCGATACCAAAAGGTGCTCTAATAAGAAAAAAAAATTAAAACATCTTTTTAAAATTTTAATTAATGAGATTAAACAAGTCAAGATAAATATGAAACAAATATGAAAGTAAGAAAACTAGGCTATGTTTAGTTTTAAAAATAATTTTTGTGTTTTTTATTTTGTTTTTATTTTCTAAAAACTGAAAATATTTAGAAAACATGTTTATTTCTAAAAACTAAAAACAAGTTTTCTATATATAACAAGAAAAAAGAGAATGTGTATCTCTTTAAAGTGTATTTTGAATAGAGATTAAATGCAAAACCTTATTATGTATAAAGATTATTTGTTTAATAAATTTTACATTTTCTATCTCTGTTTTATATTTTTTTGACAAATAATAATAAATTCTTCAAACTAAACAGGCCCCTATATTTTAAATTTACTATATGACATATAACATTTTATAATCTATGTACACTAAAAGTCTCATCACACGGGGCCTTTCTCTATCTCTCTCTAAACACTCTATTTGGATGGAAGAGTAGAAGGGTTATTAATGAAAGGAGAAAAAAATGATAATAATTGAAAAGGAATGAAAAGGGAAGGAAATAATACATATAAATCTTACTCTTATTTGGGAAAGTAAAATAATAATGTTAGAAGCCAAAATGTAAAAATACCCTTATTGAAATTTTGTTAAAAAAGTAAAAAATTATGAAATCATTAAATCGTACCAATACAAAACAAAACCAAAATGTTTAAAGGTACTTCATGGAATTTTGTACCTATGTCTTAAAACTACAAAAATAATTCAAATCCATAAATATTTTGTGGGCTAGAAAATTTTAGAAAAAACTAATTATTTGGTGCATTAACTTGTCTCATCATTTGAAGTAACAAGTTCTTGCGATATTCTTGCAGACATCTAAGAAGACCTCCCAACTTCTCTAGTTTTTCAATAAAATAGAGATATATTGCATAACAATTTTCTTCTTCAACAACTAAATCAATCAACATGTTCCACACTTTTCTTTCTGGAATGGAAAGTTTGCTAATTGTAGCTTTAACCAATTAGACAGTTGAATTTGTAATAGCTTGGTCAACATTATCAAGTCCCATTTTTTAAAAGTGAAACTTCTTCATCCATTCTAACTTTCTTGCATTTTTTTTTCTTTTCTTTGAAGGCACTTCAATATGATCATCAATTTTGACATATTGAGCATTTCCACCAAGTTGACAATTATCATGAGAGCTACCTAGAGTAGCATTTGGGATTGAACATTTGGATGCATTCAGATTTTCTAAAATGATATCATTTTGAGATACCATGAAATCAATGCCATCAATGGTATTAAATAAATCATCAACATTATTTTCTTCAAGAATACTAGCTCTTCGCCTCCTTATTTCAGTAGCAGTCTCAACATTTTTTTCATTAGTAGTCTCAACATTTTCTCCAGTAGCTCTATCTTCAGCAAAAAGTTGGCATAATTTATCATAATTCCTCATTTTATTTTGCCACTCAACATCCTGAGGTTTAACCTTGAAAGACACATATAAAATATAAATATTTAAGTAATAAATATAGAAAAAAAACAAAATCTCAGTATTAAATTTAAATGCAATTAGTACCTCGATCAATTATTGCCAAACTTCAAGTTCAGTCATAAACATTTCACTAATTGGATCCCAACCAAATCCATTCATGCCATTTTTAAAAATGTCATAGCATGCAAACCATTTCTTCTTCATATGTTTCTTGCGATTTTGAAATTTGTCTTTATCAATGTGTTCATCAAGAAAATTTTCCAACAATTCTTTTAGAATATTGTAAAAAGCATGTGTAGTAAAAGATTCATTAACTCTATTACCCATATTGTCTTGATGCAAATACGCTTCCACAAGAGCATCCTTCATAGGTTTAGACCATATACATTGGCCATTACTCTTACTTGCATTTGCATTTCTTGAGTTCAAATCCTTCTTCTTTGGAGGCATCTTTTGTGACAATAATAAAATAACAAAGAACATATTATAATCTATCAATTTAATAAGAAAATAGTTGCTTGCACACTCGAACAATCAAATGAAAAATAAACAAGAAAAATAAAATGGAGAAATACATTGGTTTATTAAAAATTTAGTTGCTAACATAGTTCAACCTTGAATGAAAAATAAGCAATATAATAAAAATGAAAATCTAATATCATGTAGTGTAATCCAACCTATAGAAGCTGCTATAGAATCCCTAATAAACTATCCCTTACATGTCTCCTCCCCCTCATTTATATTACAATTTTCTTGTGAAACAAGTCTATTCCAAAGTTCAACATCAACCTCATCTAGTAGTTTTTAATTTGGATCTACACCCATCAAATAGTTATGCAAAATACAACATGCCACTATAATTTTATTTTGAGTTTTACACCATAGTTAAGCTCTGTTGCACTTGCAACAATCAAGAATATTCTTTAGAACACCAAAAGCACGTTCAATTGCATTTCTCAAAGAAGAATGCCGGCGATTAAATGATTAAGTATTATAACATTTATCTTAACATTCATTTGATAAGATGAATTTAAGATTGCACTCATCAAACAAAATTGCTTTAATGACATGAAGAAAATAGACCAGAACACATTCATCCCACTATCACTACAATTCATCCATGCCTGTGTATCATAGAAAAATTTTAACAAATAATATCAAAATCAAGATAGATGCTGATACTGACCTTGTTCTATGGTTGAGGTTGAGAAAGGAAATGAGAGAGCCGACGAATAGAAGAAAAAAATTCAGGGTTTCTTCTTTTTGCTTTTAACTATAAGGTTATTTTAATAAGAGAGTAATTTTGGGTTATTGGATTTTAATAAGGGCAACAAAGGAAAAAAAAAACATGTAAAAATATTTTGTTCCATTGTCTACACCCCAAATTGGGGTGTAATAAAATAAATGAGGTTTTTCAAAGGGATAAAGGAGTAAGTCATACTCCTACTTACACATCCATTAAAACTACTTACATTTCCAATTAAATATAAACATCTCTCCCAAATAAGGATAAGTGGCTACTATTCTTTTAATTACCCTTTCTTCCCCTTACTTACACCCCCATCCAAACAGAGCCTAAGGCTTGCCATTATTTTTCCTGTAACATCACACTAAAGAAGGCAGCTGAAGCTAGCAAGTGAAGTTACCTGCTGTGCAACAGCTTTGTGTTTCCGCATCGTATAAGTGTATATGGTTGAAAACATTTATAAGTATAAGGATCTGACTACTTAAGCAACCCAAACTTGAACTTTTGAGCGTAGTGGTTGGAAATCTATTAGTTGTTAGATGTTGTTTAATGACAGTTGCATGCCTATACCAGGTCGTGACATTTTCTCCTCCTTTTCTCTCTTGTTTTCGTGCGTTTTGGGATATATTTTGGGTTTCGTTGGTCTCCTGTGGGGATTTTTTTGACCTTGGGTTCGGTTGCTTGACTTGAAGTTCAATGGTGTTGTTTTCTAGTTGTTGTGGTTTCGAGATGCTTCATTGGAGTTTGAATCGGGGATGGAGTTTTGGTTTTCCTTCTCCCTTGTCGGCGATGGTTTTGTTTTTGTTTGGTGTATGGCGATGAAGAGTAGTTGATATAAATTTGACATTGATTGAGGCGTAATATCATGTGGTTGGAAGTACTGTAGCTTCAGTAATAGGGTTTCCAGTGGGCCAGGTTAAGTTTCTTATTGTTTTTTAATTCGGCTTAGGCTATAATGTTCTCGTATGTAAACCTCTACTTGAACTACTTTATGTTCAAGTTATTAGTATTCCTCTGTTGGGTATGGTCCATTTGGATCCCTGGTATAATTATATTTGAGCATTTATTTTAAGGGATTTACATATTCACAAACTCTTGAATACGAATTTATAGAATCATAAGCCCAATTTCAAAATTTCAAGCGAACGGTTCAACAAATAAAAATTACAAACATACAGATTTGTTTATATGTTTTTATATGTTGTTTGTATTTGTTTATATGTTGTTTATACGTTATTTCATGTTTATATATTGATTGAAGTTGATTGAATCTTTTTTATAAACAACATATAAACAAATATGAACATATAAACAAATTAAAATAATATATAAATAAATATAAATAAGAGTCTGTGAAATGAAAATTTATATCCGTGAATCTGAAAAATTACAATCGTATAGAGGAAATATCAACACATATAGACCGTACAAAGCAAATTTTGCAAAGTTCTTGGGTCTATGGTGTAATTATCACTTTAGATTACCCTCATTTTATGAATGAGTGGTATTTTTTCCAATAAAAACACAAAAATTCATAAAAAAACATAATTCTCAAAAAGACATGTGAAACTCTATTTTTAATTATATAATCTGTTATTTGTATTTGTTATGTATCACTCATCAAATTAGGGCTCGTAAGTGAAGCTCATAGGCCTCCTCGTGAGACCTTGGTAGAGGGAAGCAGTAACCGGACCAACACGATGAAGCTCTGAACCAAGCTCTCAGAAGTCTGAACTCTGAACCAAGCTCTCAGAAGCAGACAAGAAAATCCTTCTCAAACGGTGTCGCATCATTTTCAAAACTCAACCCCTCTGTTAGCTCTATCCAGTTCTCTCCCCTGTTGCATTCTCTCTCTCTAGGGTTTATCACCTTCTTCAGAACCCCCAAAAGTTTAGTAAACCAGAATTACTAAGCAATGCCTCAAAAGGACGACGTAATCTTCACTTCCTCCACTCTCAAGCCCCCTCCTTTCACTCCCATTCACCCCCATAAACCACCCTTTCACCAAACCCTTGCCACCCACGTCACTAATTTCATCGACGCACTCCTAACTCGCCGACTAGCTTCCGAGTCACTCCCTAACTCACCTCTCCTATGCTCAGCCTCACTCTCCCTCTCCCACCACAACAAGCCACTTCCTATTCTTGGCTCGGCTTCCCTCTCTTTGAGCCAGCCGTCCGACGGCGGCTCGGAGGCACCGGCTAGTCAACAGAAAGGTCAGCTCCCGGCGAGTAGGTACGATGAGGAGAGAGTGTTGATAAGTGAGGTGTTGGTGAGGGATAAGGACGGAGAGTAGTTGGAGAGGAAGGACTTGGAGGCGGAGGCCTTGACGGCGTTGAAGGCGTGCCGGGCCAATTCGGCTCTTACGGTTCGTGAGGTTCAGGAGGATGTTCATAGGATTATTGATAGTGGGTACTTCAACTCGTGTATGCCCGTCGCTGTTGATACTCGTGATGGTATTAGATTGGTGTTTCAGGTATAATTTGCAATGCTAATTGGTGTTATGTCAGAATTGTGGTTAATTTATTAGGTAATGTAGATTAATCA
>CAODLS012497473.1:0-10419 GCA_948243855.1 Flueggea neowawraea | reverse complement strand
CTATCATCTTGTGCTCATTTGGGCTTGGTGAGTGATGGAGAGAGGCTGTTTTCCCTGATGAGGGAGAGATATGGTATAAAACCAATCGTGGAACACTATGCTTGTATGGTGAACCTATACGGGAGGGCAGGGTTCATCAGTAAAGCTTACTCAATCATTATTGATGAAATGGAGTTTGAGGCTGGTCCAACTGTTTGGGGAGCATTGCTATATGGTTGTTATCTCCATGGAAATGTGGATGTTGGAGAGATTGCAGCTCAAAATCTTTTTGAATTGGAACCGGATAATGAGCACAATTTTGAGCTTTTGATGAAGATTTATGGTAAAGCAAATAGGTTGGAGGATGTGGACAGAGTGAGAACAATGATGATTGACAGAGGATTGGAATTGCCATCTGCTGAATTGAATAAGAATGCTTGTGTTAGCCAAGCTACTCCAAAAGACTGCAAAAGATAAGCTTCACCTTTAATGAACGAAGTTACTCATGCTTCACCAGCATGCCGACCATTCAATTTGAGTTTGGAGGAGCACTTAAAATGTTCATCTTGAAGGTCGCAGGCGCAGGGTAAAGCCGAAACAATGATTTGGTGTTGTGAATTTCTCATTTCTTGTAGTTGCAAAGAAGGATTTCAGACGGACCAACTTTTTGCAGGAGCCCGCTGTACAAAAGTCAACGTTAGTCAATACTCATTTTTTTGCCGGAATCTACAGAATTTTTTATACTAAAATGATTTTTGAACTGGTTATTAGGAAGTTCGGAGAAAGCATACAATAAGCTGACACACGTTCAACCCCATAGTTTTAACTTGTGTTCATGTGGTGACGCCTACATCTTCTGGTACTCCTGTCGGGGCTCAAATGTGGGAACAGGTGTTTAGACTGTCGTACAAAATCGATGCTTTCTGTTAGGGCATCCGATGATTACGGATGAAGACTATTTTGTTAGTTTCTGAACTGGGTTTCTTATAAAAAAAAATGAACTGAAAAGAAAAAGGTTGGGAATCATTGAAAAAGCAAGGATCAAAAGAACTGCTGGGATAATAGTGGGGCTAATGTTGAAAAAGCAGTATGAACTTTGACAGTTTGACAAAATTTTCACATTTGGTTTCACATTACAACCGTAACAATCCGCAATTAAACCAACCTGGCAACTTTTTATAACTTTAGAGTAAGTTGGGTTTCTATTAGAATGTAAAATTGATGTCTTTGTCCAGAATTTCCTGTATTTCATTTCATCATGCTTCCTGAAAATGTATATAATCAGCTGAAACTATTATGACTCAAAGCTCACAATGGTTGCCAAATCGTTGGATGTTGTTTTGTCTTAGATCACTTTTTTTCCGCAAACCAATTAAATTGTTTTCACCTCATTTTGACTTATGTTATAAATCGAATGAATTTAGATCTGCTCCCACATGAATTTAAAACCCATACCCTAAGCTTCTACACCGACTGCTATTTCCATTTTCTTTCTTCCAAAAAATCCATGCTCAATCACTATTTTATTTTATTTTATTAATTTAACAGATATTTCCAAAGTTCGGCTGAGTCATGTCGGTAGAATATTTTGTTCAAGAAATTGGGATTGGCCAATCTAAAACTCCAAAATAATTTTCCCTTGGTACTAAATTGACAAATTGTGCCCTTCTGCGCATGAGGTGCAAGTTAGCAAACATCCATAGATGACCCCACACTGCTACACAAATGTCTTAAAGTTCGTCTATAAAATCATTACTCCTCAGAGCACAACCACCAGGCATCCACCCACTAGACTCCCATCTTCACTTCTTTTTCCCAAATCTCAAAACATGGCCAACCCAAAACCGTCCCTTCTTCTCCTTCTTCTCTCTGTCTTGTACGTGTTAACCATAACAGAATCAGCGCCAAGCTCCAGTGCCACCAGCTTCATCAGGGCCTCTTGCAGCGCCACCACATACCCTCCACTCTGCGTCCAATCTCTCTCAGGCTTTGCCACTTCCATCCAGAAAAACCCGCGCCAACTGGCCCAGACCGCCTTGTCTGTGAGCCTTGCCAGGGCTCAGAGCACCAGAACCTTTGTTTACAAGCTGACCAAGTTCAAGGGTCTTAAGCCGAGAGAGATTGCAGCCATTAAGGACTGCCTGGAAGAGGTTGATGACACTGTGGACAGGCTTGGCAAGTCCATGAAGGAGCTGAAGAGCATGGGGAAGGGGAACAGGCAGGAGTTTCAGTGGCACTTGAGCAACATTGAGACATGGGTGAGTGCTGCTTTGACTGACGAGAACACGTGTGTTGATGGGTTTGCAGGGAAGGCTTTGAATGGAAAGGTTAAGAGTTCAATTAAGGCTAGGATTGTAAATGTTGCCCAAGTTACAAGTAATGCTTTGGCTTTGATTAACAAGTTTGCTACCAAGATGTAATCAAATCAAGTCTTGTTTTGGTTGGGAGTTGTTTAAAAACTCTCTAGTTCTGATGTATGCGTTGAGTGATAATATACATATTATGAAACAAATCTTAATTTCACATTTTTCTTTCTTTAATTTAGCTTCACATACGTTTAGTCTTTGTTTAGCTCAAAGGACTGCTCATTGAGTCATTTTTCTTGGATTCTTGAATGTCTCAAATGAGTTGGGTCACACTCATATGTGATCAATTCATATTCGACAATTGGTGATTGCACTTAAAGACATCCATCAAATAAAAGACAGAATTGTTTTGTAAAATTGATTAATTTAATTTTAAATAAATATGTCAACTTCAAGTCCCAAATCAAGATATGCTGCCGGGTGAGAAATGAGAATCCCTTGATGGATGGTGAAAGAAGTGTCACTGAGAGGTCATAAACAACAGAATTTGACAGCTGAATCCAATAAGCATCAAATCAACCGATTAATGCAAATGGGTTTGTTTTTGGATAATTGAAATAAAAAATTAATTAGCTGCTCTTTGTTCTTTTTTTAAAGACGGTGTTAATTTTTATTGTGGTACGGAGTGTGAAAGATAAACATGAGGGCTTTAAAAGCAGACAAATGTGCGTCAGTGTGTGGGGACTGCCTTAGGAGTGATTGGAGCCACGTCCACTTGAATGAGGTATTTTTTTTCAAAGGGAATAATAATAATAATAATAAAAAAAGGGACTTATTGATGAATTAATTGGTACAAAAATAAAATCAAATCTAGTACTACCGTAATCGCATGCGGGTTTGAAGAAATGCACACCATAAATAAAGGAGGATGTCGGCGTATCACATTCATTCTCTTTGAAAATTTTGCAACTTGGCACTCACAAGGAACTTCAATGCTCCTCTATTTATTCCACCTTTATCAATTCTATTTCCCTACCTTTTCCCTACAACCGTTTATGAGACTCCAAGAAAAATAGAAAATCAAGGACGAACCGCCTCGTGAGATGTAAGCATTCGACATACTTGAAAGCACGTCCAAATACACTCATCATATTAAATAATTTTTTATATATTGATGTAATAGGCCTAATGGTGTAAGCCCACTCCACTTCACGACTAACAAACATGGCAGTTGAAAGTAGGATTTAAACGAGCCAAGTTGTTCGAGTGTGGTTTGGTATTAGACTCAACAAGAATTTGTTTTCATTTAGTTGGCTAAACCAGTTGAATTTAAACATTTTTTTTAAAATTCGATATATAAACAAGTCAAGTTTAAATATTAAAAAAACTCATAAAAATACTCGATAAAATATTTGAAAATAGACTCAATACTAAACTCATGAACAAACTCAATAGTGTATACTTATAAACATTATGTGTGTACACACACTTTGATTAAATATATAGAAAATTTGTCCTAATTGATAGATAGACAACTTAAAAATTTACGTACTAAATAAATTTAACTTGTTTTTCAATTAAACGAGTTAAAAATGATACTTCACAAATTTAAATTGAATTTTAAATAAATCAACTTCGAGTCAAAATTAAGTCTTATATAAAGAAATCTACAACAAACTTTGGGACAAGTTTAAACGTATAAGCTAAAACTCGAATAAATCAAAATCGAAATTCGGCTCGATGATAACTTGTTATCGGCCTGTCTCCCTTTGAGTGATTTTAGATTAGGAGCACAGATGACTTCTTATGACCAAGGAGAAATCATGCCCAAGTATCGTGCCCACTGGACTTAGTGAAATTGGGCCAGATGGACATAACCTATAGCACAATGGGATTCAAGACAGTGGTAATAGTGCTAATTCCACAAACTGGAGGTTTTTGCCATAATTTTTAAAGATTCAAACTACAAAAATAACATCTGTTATATTTGCTTTTTAAGAATGGATCTTTTTAAAACTAAATTTTCAAAAATAGTACTTTAATTTTCATATAAATTCTCTTTTTTTGTTTTAATTTTTCAAAATTTTCTCTCTCCTCAATTTCTCTTTCTTTCCCCTCTCTCACTTTCTCTCTCCTTTCTTCTCTCCCACACTTCTGTCCCGAATCTCTCCCTTTAGCGCCACCGCCGCTCCTCCTCCTTTCCTCGTCTCTCTCTTTCTTCTTCATCGATCCTTCGCTGTTATTAGGGTTTTCAGTGGCTCCTCCTTCATTCGCCTCATTCGATCGCGTCTCGTCGTCCTCCTTCCTTTGTCCGTTGTTTTGTCCATTGCCAAAACCTAGCCCTTAACTTTTAGGTCTTCGTCTGGTCCTTCTCATCGCCACCACCTCATCTTGTCGTTGGCGTGATCTGCTCTTCTCCCCTCACCAATAGTCTCGTCGTGACAGGCGGCTAGAGGCTTCGTCGTGGCTCGGACGGGAGGAACGGCTATTGACGGGGACAAGAGAGGCCGGTTGTGGCTATTGTTTGGTGGCGGCGCTAGGGTTAGAAAAACCCTAGCAGCTGCCATTTTAATTTATTTATAGAAATGTCCCTACTGTTAGCGTTTTCACTTTTTTAATTATTTTTTGAGTTTTTTTACTGTTGGGAACCATTTAAAATCGTTCATAATGTTGTATAATAATGTACAATATAACATACACTATTTTGTGAACCATTGTGAATGTCAAAATTAAAAAAAAAATATTTATAATAAAAATGTATCAACTGTTCACCAATTTTAAAATGGTCCACAATATTTTAAAATATAATATACAATTTTTTGTGAACCATTGTGAATGTCAAAATCGACTCTGAAAAAAATAGTTTTTGAAGAAAAATTTTATTTAAAATTACTAAAAAATAATTAAAAAATTATTTACACTTTTTTAAAAATATGAATTATATACCTTATTGTGAACTATTGTAAATAATTGTGAACCATTTAAAATGGTTCACAATAATGTACACTATTTTGTGAACCATTGTAAACGTTAAAATAGACCTGAAAAAAATATTTTTTGAAAAAAAAATTCATTTAAAATTTTTAAAAAAATAATTAAAAAATTATTTACATTTTTTTCAAAAATATGAACTGTGCGAACTATTGTGAACTGTTGTGAACCCAAAAATATAATCTGGATTAAAAAAACCTTTCCCAGAAAAATTCAATTTATCGGGAAAAGTCAATTTATTGTGAAAAAACGGAAATATCTGGCGCGTTTATAAAAAATAAAATTTTTAATATGTGGTAAATATAAGATGATATTTTCAATACTTTCAAACTTAGATATTATTTTTAAAAAATGATATTGATTTTTAGTATAAATGTGTTATTTTTCCGAAATAAAAGGTGCCACTTACAAAAAAACTCTGTTTAAGATATTAATTACAAACTGGCAAAGCCTATTAGATTTTCACAGACCTACAACAAACAAGTGATGTGGAAAATTTTAACAGATCATACCGATCTTCTAGAAGTGTTTTTTCATTTTTTCAAAGACTTACTCCCTGTTTTCTTCTCTTAACTTCATTTTAGTCATTTTTCAACTTTTTTCACTTCTTCCATACGAAAATCTTTTTATTTATTTTTAGTCCCTCTTTTTTTAAAAAAAAAAATTTAGTATTTTTTTACTTTTTCACATTTTATTTTATTTTTTGCTTTACTTTACTTCCATATTATTTGTCTTTTCAATTTTTTTTCAATTTAGGCCATATTTTTTTTATTTTTGTTAATTTTTCTTCTTCAGGCAGTTTTTTATGTTAAATTTTATTTGAATTTTCAACCTTAAATAAACCTATGTAAAAATAGTTAACTCAACTTTTGATTTCTTATCAACTTGAAAAAAAAATTATAATTTCAATAAAAATCAACTCAATATCAACCCCGATTAAAAATCAACTAAATATCAATTCAATAAATCTTTTATATCAACATAAACTTAAGTAAACCTATTAAAATAATTTAAAAACCTAAAAACACTTTTTAAAAATTTAAAAACAACTTGAAATGAAACTTAAATAAAAATAAAAAATCAACTCAAAATTTACTCAATATCAACCTTGAATAAAAATCAACACAATATCAACTCATTTTTTAACTCAATATCAACGTTGAATAAAAATCAACCTAATAAAAATCAACTTCATATCAAATTAATAAAAATCAACTCAATATTAACCTTAAATAAACCTAAAAATATAAACTTAAATAAAAAATAAAGAATGAAACATTAAAAAATATTTCTAACAATTTTTCACCTTTTTTTAAAAAAATAACATTAAAAATAATGGCAGAAAAAAATTAAAAAAGAAAAACACAACCACTAGGGTTCGAAGGAAACCTTAGCCGCTCTAGGCGGCCAGATCTAGTAGTCGCCCCAAGCGACCAAATCTGGCTGCCACCAAGATCGACAAACAATGTCTAAATCGGAGGCGAATAACCGATGCTTAGAGGAGAGCAAACAGAAGAGTTTGACGAGGCGGAGAAAGTCAAATTTGCGGCGGAGAAGTGCAGATCGGAGGTGGAGAACATGCAATCAGAGCCTTGTGACGCGAGAGTGAATGAGAGAGAGGAGGTCGAAGGTCACGAGAGAGAGATCGACGGTCGACGGAGAAAGAGAACAAAAATAGTGAAAAAAAAGTGAGAGGAGGTCAATAGGACAGAGGAAGAAAGGAGGTGGAGTGGATGACGGCGGACGGAGGGAAGAGAAAAGGACGAGAAGAAAGAGAAAGAAGAATGCAGAAGTTAGAGAGTAGAGAGAAACAAAATGACTAAATGAGAAGAAAAGAAAAAAATAAGGACTTAATACAAAATAAATTCGTACAGACTAAGAATTTGATGCACAGAGAATATAAAATATGGGTTTAAAATTAAGAAAAAAAGATCTGCCATGACGGTTTGTAATTAAGAGTGCATTTTACAGTCGGGAATGTAATTAATCCAATAATAAGCTCCAATAAAAAAATCTTAGGAGACAAAGTAATGATCCAATTGAAGCCCACAGATGACGCGAGTATTTTGAAAGATATTCAACGGTAATAATTGTTTCTAGTCCTAGCAGTTAAGGACTTCTCCAACTCCCAGGATGAGGGTAACAATTTTCGAAAACTCAAATGATAACATTCTTATAGATGCCCAGCCCGGCCAGGAAAAAAAAGCCAAGCTAGGCTAATATTATTTGCCCTACAGGCCGGTCTTGCACGAATTGTTTTGAATAAAATAGGATTAGATTTGAGCTTATAGAATGATTCGGTCCGAATATATATAATATATATAATTTTTTATATTTTATATATATAGTTTATAATATATTAATATTAATTTAATGTATTATATATTATAAATTAGTAAAAATAATGTAAATTATAAATTTAAAAGTTATTTAGTATTTATTAAAATATAATTTGTGTAATAAAATATATGTTAAATTATATTTTGATAAAAAAACATAGAATATTAATTTATTTAAAAAAATTGGTCTCCAGACCAGCTCGACCTTTTGGATAGGCCAACATGGGTCATACTTTCAGCCCGGTCAACCTAGCTGAAAATGGAGGGAGGGGGCCGACTCGATGCCCAACCCTAATTACATAATACACTGTTACAATTTGACTTCTTTTTATTTTTTATATATATTTTAAACATTTAATCTTTTACATTCGTTTCTCTAATCTACACTAATTTTCTCATCAAACTATTAAATTCTCCAATTTTAATTCTTCTATATATTATAGCACCCTTTCAATTCATTTTTCTTAAAAAATTGATCTCCCACTTGCAATAGTGCCTCAAATGAGTCACTACAATATTTAGTATTAAAAATATACTTATTGTTGAGGAGACTTCATAATTCAAATTATTGCTATTGATTTTCTGCATCAATATGATAATGTGTGGTTATCTAAATCTAGTACATATTATGTTTAAAAGAGATATGAACAAAATATCTTTTGATGCAAATAAATGTGGTTTACATGTGTTATATCAAAGTAGTCAATTTTGTATTAAAGGGCTTTATCTTTGACTCTTGAAGTTCAACTGTTACGACCATATATATATTTTTCTGGTCTCTTCAAAGATGAACCATTGAAAAAGATGAAAATACCATTTGTCCAATTAAAAGAACTATCTCCATTCATATACTTATCTTTTCCAAATTCTCTCAATAAAGAAAAAAAACAAAATTATATTCTACAATGTATGTGTAGAATCAAATCACAAAAAAAATTGTAAAATTAAGATTTAAGAAAAGAAACAAACAGATCTTGACGAAGTAGCTCGTCTCGCACAGTTTCATTGCTCTCTTTCTTGCAAAACCTTCTCGAAAACTAGGGATGACAAAATATCCCAAACCTGCAGGGTACCGACCCGAATAGGGAGGGTTTTTCAACGTTTGATGGGGGAACGGGGCGGGTCTCGGGGTAGTTCAAAATTGAAATTATTTGGGGGCGAGGCGGGCTTGCTATTTAATATATCTGCCACGATATATATATATACACATACATACATACATACATACATACATTAATTGTATTTTGTTACGAACTTGTTAATAAAAAATATATATTTATTTATTTTTATAATGTCTTGAATTATAATAGAATATAAATTAGATCAAAAAAATTAATTACAATTTAACGAGGAGGGGCGGGGCAGGACAGGGACAAGTATGTTAGTTTTTTAACATACCCCATGTGGGTTACTTGGCAGGGTCAGGGAAAAATATACAAGCCGAGGGGCAGGGACGAGGATACCATAATTCGCCTCCGATATGCCCCATTATCATTCCTATCAAAAACGCATCTAGAGGAATTTTATCTCCCTTGCACTTGCTCCTCTTAAGGACATTTGATTAAACAAATATCTAATAGTAACCTAACTCATACAAGGCTCATCTTTTTCCCATGAAATAAAAAGAAATGGTATATATAAAAAAAGTAAAGAGGAAAAAGATGAACTTAAATGTTCATAAATCATATTTATACTCTCTTATTTTCTCAAAGAGTGTGTTTTTAGATAAATTAGTTTTTACCAAAACAAGTGACATTTTATAAAATAATTTTTTTTATTATTTTTTTCATATTTATCATCCTATTAAATTACTTTAAATAACTACATTTCAACTATCGTCACTAAAATAAATAAAAATAATATAATAAATTATTACTATAATTAATATAGTTTATTTTTTAAAAAATATATTTATTAAAATCTTAAAAAGTATTCTTTAAAAAAAGGGAGGAGTAAAAAGATAAAAAGACTAACCGAAGGAGATAAGCTGAAAGAGCAAACAAATATTGATGCTCATAAATACAATCATTAGATTTATACACGGCAGTGAAAATATATATTGATTGATTTGATTTTGTGACAACGGTACAGTTTTCGTACGCCTCTAGCAATCCAGTTGATATATTAGTTGGAGTCTTCAGCAACTATTAAAAAGTTAATAAAGAACACGGTCTATTGATTGTAATAATTGATAATCAAATTAAGTGAAATATGTGAGAGTGATCTATAAATTATTGTGATTCATGTCTTTTTATATTTTTTTGTTTCCTTGGTTGTTTAGGTAGTATGTTGGTGAAAAGAGGATTTGGAGCTATTTTGACCATATTTCAGCGTGCACAATACTTTAGCATGGTCATGCTGCAGAGGACACGAAGATTGATCTTAACTTATTTGCATTGAGCTCATGTTTTCACTATTGGGTCTCAGGATTTGAGCCTCCTGGACATGGCTAGAGTCTTTGGACCTATTTTTATTGCTGAAACAATTGTAATTACATTATTATTATTATTATTAATTTACTATTATTATTTACTTAGGATTAGGTTTTGAATGGGCCACATATAAATATTTTTTTTATTATTGTTGGCCTTCTTCGACCTCATCTTTTGTCACGCATGAACAACAGCCATTGTGGAACTTTTGTGCTTTTTCATCATCATGTGTAACTAATCCTCTTCTAGTTGAAGTATTTTCGTAGTTCAAATCCATGAAGTTGTGAGACTTTGACTTTAATTGTTATTTAGTAATTCAAGTATTTATTCAGTTTCTGTTCTTGAGTTTTTTTATTATTATCTCAATTATTT
>CAODLS012497376.1:0-10227 GCA_948243855.1 Flueggea neowawraea | reverse complement strand
TCAATCCCACGCCCGTGTAGCTCCCCGTCTCCGTCTAACAATTCTTTTCCTTCACAAATACGTCCTTCTTTGGCTTGTATAACTTTCTATAAGGCTTTGACTTCATTCTTGATCAAGAAATCCACTCCAATCTCAACAATTTTCCACATTGGAGTGAAGTCTCTTTCCCGTTCAACTCTGAATCTCGAATTAATCATCTGCCACACCACCTCGAAGGGCCTCAAGTCCTGCAACAACGAACCAAGTCCAACCCAGACTTGTCATCACTAACTAGCTTTCCATCCACTCCTAACAACACAACACTTTGCATATTTTATGTGTCCTCCAGTGACTGTTTTTGAAAATCACCAACACAATGACCATGCACTGGTTCAATTGTTGTTAGCCCTCGTGAATCAACCTGATCAATCTTTGCCTGTTCCGGAGTCTTGATCACAAACTCCACCCGTTTTCTAGCAGAACTCACAACAGTCTTTAAACCATTTGCAACAACCGAATTGTCAATCAATGTGTAAATTTTATTCTGCAATTTACCCTTCATCACAACCGAAGATCCCTTGCACACTCGAATTCCTCCACCTCTTCTCGAGAAACTATAACCATGCTTCGACAAAGCACCAACAGAAATCAAGTTCCTTCGCAACCTAGGGACATACCAAGCATCAAGTTTTCTGACCTTCCCGTCATGCATCCTGATATTCAAAGAACCACTGCCTTCAACACTCAGCTTCTCACCATCTCCCAATTTAACATTGTCTTTCCATTCTGTAAAAGAATAAACCAGTTTCCTGGAAAAAGTCATGTGATAAGCTGCACCAGTGTCAATAACCCAGCTATCTTCATATTTACATGTAGAAACATTCAACACTTCACTACTCTCCCCCTCATCAGAATTATCCTGAAACTCCACAGAATTATTCTAAACAACTGCTGCATTTGATTTCCCACCGTTTCTCATCTGTGGACAATTCTTTTTCATATGTCCCATCTCCTTACAGTGATAACACCTCAAACCATGATTCTTTCCCATTCAATTGCCCCTACTCACGGTTAACCCGGACTCCACTCTGTCTCCACCCGAACTAGAAGTTAACCTCTTCAGTTCATTAGACAAGAAAGCATCCTTCACATCATTAACAGAAATTCCATCTCTACGATACATAATAGTATCAACAAAACTCTCATATGACTCAGACAACAAATCAACACCTTTCAAATCTAATACAATCTTATTAAATTTATCAAGATGTTCGTTTACATGCATGCATTCGAACATCCTTAAGGTATGCAGTCGCTTTTTCTAATAAAACTTGTTCGACAAGGATCTCTTCTGATACTTACTTTCAAGCTTCTGTCACAAGCCTGCTGCAGTAGCTTCATCAGCTACCTTCCTCAAGACTTCATCCGCCAGACTCAATAGAATTGTACTATGCGCTCTCTTCACAGCATCCGCTTTCTGCGCCGCTGTCAGTTCTACCGGTAATTTCTCTTCACCTTCAATCGCCTCCTTATACTTCTGCTGAACCAGAATCACCTTCATCTTCAGCTTTTACAGCGTAAAATCATTCAAACCATTGAATTTCTCAATATCGAATTTATACGAATACATCTTCTTTTTACAGAACGAACCAAAGAGTTTCTGAACAAACAACCTGTGTCTCTGATATCACTTGTCAGGGAAAATCGGAGATAGAAAAATGCGGAATAAACAAAAAGCAATCACATAAGAACACAAAATTTACGTGGTTCGATCAATAACCGATCTACGTCCACGGGCAGAGCACAAATATTCTATTATTCAGAATAAAAAACAAGCACAACGGCGTTACAAAAGCTTCCCAAGACGTTTCCAAGCCCCATTATATAGTTAACAAGTAATACAAGTCAAAACCAATTACGAAAATCCTAATTGAAACCCTAAATCCCGTCAGAATTGGTTAAACGGTTAGTGAAGTAAAGACACGGACAAAGACCCTTGAGACACGATCATTCCTTTGTGTCCGTGTAGCTCCGGAAAACTCGACAAGCCAAGACACGGCCATGGCTAAGGCCATGTCCGCCCAGTTCTTGTCTCTTCTGGCTCCAGTGAATCACACGGTCAATCTCACGTCTGTGTAGCTCCCTGTGTCCGTCCAACAACTCTTTTTCCTTCACAAATTCGTTCTTCTTTGGCTTGTATCACTTCTTATAAGGTTTTGATTTCATTCTTGATCAAAAAATTCACTCCAATCTCAATAATAATAAATAATTTTTCCTTTTTTATTTTAAATAAAACATTTTAAATGAAATATAAAAATAAGAGTGAGCAAATGGAGTAATGGAGGCATGCATGCATGGCATTTATGGCATACAAGAACAAACTCATGTTCCAATTTTTTTTTAAAAAAAGTTGATGAAGTATTTAAAGCATTGTTAAGAGAGTATTTTGGGAAAAAAGAATTGTGAAATAATCCCACCAGCCCTGCCACATCAGATTTTTACATAAAAAACAACATACACTTGTTTTGAGTCAATATACAGTTTGCTGCAATGCAATCTACGTTGTATGCTTAAAACAGACACCCCAAAATTCATCTCACCACATCTTCAGAAGTTCAACTAGTTTTACCCCAAAATTCATCTCACTACATCTTTATAAGGTTAATCTAGTTAAAACTAGTAGAACTGTAGTGCCACCTAAATATAGAGTTAACTTAGCGAAGACGATTTCTAGATGGTTTGATCTTTTCTTTTAAAAACAAAAAGGAAAGATAAAATAAATACTAATTTAAAAATCAAACTTTATCCGAAAACCTGATTGTTGAATCAAAACTTGTGCAATTTAAGAGATGATTCATAAGTGAAAGAAGCATTGCAATTACCAAAATGTGAAATCAATTAGATGAAATGAAATGTAGAAATGAGAAGTGGTGGTGGCGACACGAGGGTTGGTGGGTGGATGCAGCAATGTTCCAAACATGACGCCCTTGTCCATGCATTGGTGCCATCCAGACAAACAGAAGGGTCTATCAATTTAGGCTGCAACCGTCTCTTTCTGCCGTCACCATCTCTTTTTTCTCATGCAATCTTACTGGACCAGCACTGTATGGTCACAGTAACTCCACTGCCCACTGGCTTCGTTTCTTCCGTCTCTGGAGCCAAAATTCCTCACTCTATTTATCGACTATATATGAAGCATCTGCATTAACATTTTTGATTGAAAATAAGATCATCATTCGGCAAAGTTCAAAACTTGACCCAGTTTTTAGTATCGGCGACAACTTCAATATTACGAAGTTTAGATAAGGTTCAAGCGCAACAGTCCGCATAAATTGTTTCAAATAAGGTTTCCGCTAATTAGATCAAACCCAGAAACGACAACGAAATTTAAGTCCAAGAACTCAGAAATAAAGAACACCACAACAACGTATGAGACGAAAACAACAACGTTTCAACAAAGCAGCAAAATCTCGGCGGAAAAAACTCTTACGTGTCTCGTCGGGGTTTTACCAAAAACCATCGTGGGGGACTTCGAAAACCTTTGCCTTCTTCTTCTTCTTCTCCTCCTCTCTTCTCTCTGTTGCCCCACAGACGCAGAGTTTCATATCCATAACCGGTTGAGCAATTACCCGGTAAACCAAAAACATTTCCATCAAACGGCGTGCATTAAGCCGCACAAAATCCAACGACCAGGATTAAACTAAGCATTGTTTTTAGCAAATTATGGTGGGTGTGTGAGGCTAATCAAAACGGTTGCTAAACCCATTTTGTCTGTTTCTTTCTGTACCTTTTCAGAAACCCCATTTCCCACAGAATCTCCGCTCTCTCCTTCATAACCAAACTCTCCTCCTCCGGCGTCTCTCAACTCATTCTCCTCACTCACTCAAAACATGTGTTTCACTTCCGACAAGAACGTTAACAACAATGTCGTCTTACTCGTTCTCTCGTTATTGTTTTTGCTATCCGATTCTAGAAAAGCTCCGCCGCCTGACTCGTCCCCGTATTCTTCACCGGCTAGACAGCCGAGTATTGTTGTGGTAATCGGCGTGTTAACAACAATGTTCTCCATTACATTTCTAATGCTTCTCTATGCGAAGCACTGCAAGCGTGTAAGTGGCGGCGGTACTAATTCCGGAGGGTATTATGGTAGTTATGGCGGTGATATGAGGGGTGGAAATGAAGGGAGGAAGAACTCGGGGATTGACAGAGTCGTGATAGAGACGCTTCCAATATTCCGGTTCGGTTCGCTCAGCGGTCAGAAGGAAGGGTTAGAGTGCGCAGTCTGTTTGGCCCGGTTCGAACCGTCGGAGGTATTGAGGTTGTTACCGAAGTGCAAACACGCCTTCCACGTTGAATGCTTTGACACGTGGCTCGACGCTCACTCTACTTGCCCTCTCTGCCGCTACCGAGTCGACCCGGAGGACATCCTCCTCGTCCACGACAACAACGTTAGCAACCATCAGTTACGTCACGGAGGTGACGTTGATGGTCACGTCAGAGATCCGGAGGAGAGCGGAGGAGGTGAGGACGTTGTGATACGGAGAGTTTCGGGGAGACACTATTCGGCTGGGGAGAGAAGGACTCATGCGAGAAATCAAACGACGTCGCCGTTTTTTAGGAGATCGTTAGATGGTTCGAGAAAGAGAAGTGACACCGTGGCCGTTGGATGCTTTGACCGTTACTAACGGAAAGACGGGTTGTTGTTGTTGACTGATGAGGATGACAGGACAAGGTTCGAGCACCGGATAATTGTCCCCTCCAACGGTGGGCCCCGCAAAAGTGGAGAGACTTACAGCCGTCGGATCTCTTGTATCTACGGTCGGAGATGATCATCAGCGACAGCCGTAGATTTTCGTCAGCCTCGGTGTCCAGGCCGAAGAGTAGTAATGCGAGTAGTGGCAGAAACGTAATAAACGGGAGAAGCATGTCTGAAATCACTGGCTGAACAGGATTTCGGGTGGTGGTGGGCGTACTGTTAACGGTAGGGGCGGGGGAGGGAGTGGGGGTGACAGGCAGCAAAGAGAGCGACAAGTGGGGTTGGCAAGGAGGTAGTTGGCGTGGGTTTCGTCTCTGTCACAGACGACAGCACGCTCTGCGACTGTTGCTTAGCTCAGCTTGGTAATGGTTAGTTAGTTAGTTAGTGCGGAGGTGGGTAAATTTAGCCTGTAGTACACATCTGTAAGAACTTCCGTAGAGGTGCAGCAAAGAATTGCCACATTGACATTGCTATAGCATCTTGGATTGTAGGGCCCATGGGCCATTTGAGGCCCATTCAACTTTCTCACAAAAATTTCTCAAGATCTATGCCGGGAGAACAAACTGGTTCAAATTATTACAATTTTTTAAAGTATTTTATTTAGTACAAATAAAGTGTTGGCTCGATAGTTAGCCTACTGATTCTGAATAGTATTTTAGGCGACTTAAATAAAGTGTTGATTAACCTTCAATTTTCGTTGGCGTGATTTTAAATAGTATAACATATCACATGGTCTCATATAACTTTATAAAAGGACCGATAAGAATTTGCGTATATAACACAACATAAATGAATCAACAAACACACACTGAACTGTCGAGTGGCCACAACAACAGTGACCTAAAATCGGCAACAAAATAACAAAAATGAATAAACACATTCACATGCTTTAATAGGCCTTTTCCAAGACAAGAATAATCAAAGCTGATATAGTGGCATTAGAGTTGTCTTTATTCAACCCAAATCGTTGGTTTAGCCTTCAAAATCAGTTTTCACCCACTGACCATACTTGCTTTTCATCTTCTCGTCAAACTCCTTGGCCTTAACCTCAGCAATTCTTGCTGCATTAGCCATGGATTCTTCTTGCACTCTTGCAATTCTCCAGCTTCTTTTCTTGGCCGTAGCCTCTCGTTCTGCTTCCAATCCTTCATATTCTCTGACCCAACAACTCTGCACAGCACAACTCAGTGCCAGCACTAGAAGCTGAATCATAAGCATCGCCATTAACAGCCCACACTCTAACCTCACCAAAAGTTTTGCTTCTTTGGGGTCTCTTGGTGACTTGAACATGGAAAGACTCGCTCTTTCTCTTGTAAACAATGCTAAAACTCCAAGAACTTGACCTATTAGTGATGAGACGAGAAGGGTAAGATGGATCATGAAGCAGCAGTGGGTAAGTTGAGAGTAGAAACCGATAAATGAAGAGAGAACCGACATGGAAGAGACCAAGAGAAAGGCCAAGCCTAGTGAAGTTGGTGGCATTTTGAGGAGAATGATGGGGGCAAAAGAGGATGAAGAGAGGATGAAGAGGAAGAAATTTAGACATGAAAGAAGCAAGTTTGGGAATGAACATGAGCTTCTAAGCTTTGGTGAAGCCATTTGATGTCAAGTCAAGGTGTTTTGGTTTGATGACACGGACGGAAATATATAAGAGGTGAGATTTTATCCGTTTGAAGACTGTAACGGCTAGGAAATGGAATCATTTGTCATTATAGCTCGAATAGAGAGAGGAACATTCCCTCGCTCTGGAGTTTGAAATTGAAAAGGGTTGTTTATTCTTTAATCACCGGATTGGAATATACTTTTCTCAGGTGCAGTGAAGTTGTATTCTTTAGTCAACACTGGATCTTTGGAACCTTCAACAGTGGTACTTGAAAATGCTGAACGCAGTTCTTGGAGTTGGAAACCAGAGTGCTTATCCTCTAGATTGCTCTACGTTTCACAGTTCATTCTAAATTAAAAAAATTCTTTTCGTTAGACGACAAATATCTCTCTTTAGTGCATGGTTTGTATAAGTCAACCTTTAATTTATGCATAATTAACAGATACCTATACTCTCCTGCATATTTTTGTTTTTTAAAATAAATTTTAGATTAATTAGTTAATTAGTCCCTTAATTTATCTATTATAGCTACTAAAATTATCTCCAATACTAATAAGAGATGGATTAATCCCAGTGATGGCCAATATAGAAAAAAAAAACTCCCTGGTTGGAAAGGCTCAATAGAAAAACTTTACATTGGCAACTTAGTTTGCATGTGAACAAGAGCAAGAAGGTTTTTCTGTTTCTGGCTAAATGTATCAGAAATTAACAATACAGTAAAACCTTGTATTCTAATTAACAGGGTATAACTAAATAGAGATATTGGTACAAAAAAAATTCTAACACCAAAAAATATCCACTTTAACAACAATAACAATAAGAATTCAATAATTATTATTCGAAAAATATTTATATAAAGTTGTTTGACATATTAATTTACTCTTTAGAATTGTTAATACATCTTTGAAATTGCAAGTATGTAATAACTCATTAGCATGAACTCATATTTTAGTTTTGGGAGGCATAATTGATTTATTAAAGGAAGATGAAACGATATCACTTGAAATTGGTTGAGATAGTAGACTGTGTACATAATTTTTATAGAATATTCAATGAAAAAAATTAAAGAAAATATAAAATATTTAAACTTTTAAACTAGAATTTGTATATTTCTAACTCTACATAGATAAGAGCAAAAATCTTTTAGAGGTAAATGTAATAGTCTTTTAAAATTATTATTGTCTCTTATATCAACATAATATATATATATATATATAATAGGTATATTCTTTTAATACGGGACTTAAAAATTTTATAACTTATTATAATTTAGAAATTATTTCTATTTATAACTGATCTAAATTGAGACCAATTTTTTTATAATAAAATAAATATTATTTTTTATAGAATATTCATGTATAAAGATTTTATACAAAAAAGCCAATAAAAAATAAAAGAAATCAAAATAAAGATTTGGCTCCCCTGCTAGATGATTGTACACTAGTTGCTGCTATTATCCCGACCTAGAGAACTCAAAAGTGTAAGTTATATGCAACCAAAATCTGAATGAGCATGTCCTTCTAATTTCATGTACTTGCTGCCAGTCTGCATCACTTTCCAGCCGATCCTAAAATTTATAAATTCATTAGAACAAAGTAGTGTCATGATGAATATCCACACTGATCAAACAAGATTCAGGTTTGTTGTGTAACTGATATAACGGGTTTGGCGCAAACGATGCCTCACAACATATACATCCCAATCCTGAAGAATCCGAAAAATAAAATGCTGATAAACAAAACACAATGACTATTATTATTTGGGAAATTATATAATTGATCATACATATCGTGTTCCATACAAATAAGCTATACTAGTGAATAAAATTACTAGCTAATTGACAATGATGTAAACTTGAGAGAATGTACACCTGTGGAACTAGCATCAATCGCGATGTGTTAGGATGACCTCAACTCTATCCAGCGAAGCCTGCAATCGTCCTGTGTTCATGTTAAACAATGGTTCACCAGTACCCAAATCCCTGTTCAATAACAAGTTTAGTAGGCTTGAATATTTATGCATTTACCCTGTAGAACAACCAATATTATGCAATATAGTGCTTTGACGGATAATGAAGGATTCTGAAGAAACAACGTTTTCAATTCTTTTTACAATAATTCTAAATAAAAAATAGAACATACTTCTAAATATCCAAATAGAAACGAACTAAATAGATATTTATAAAATGAATAGACACATCATATGATGGGTGAACTCAAATTTTACGAGTCATGTTTCCTTGGAGGATAATTTAAGTTAAAGAAAGTGAAACTTTCTTCAATAATGAATGTGAAGAAGATTTGGAAACTTGCCCCGTAATTTCAGGAAGAACATAATCTGCTTTCCACCCAAATCGGAAATCCACACCAGGGACCAAGCCAAGAGTTGTCTTATTTCGAATTCTGGAGATGCCATCACCACCCAAACATGTAGTAAGTTTCCATTTCCAGCCAGTGGCTTGCAACTGAAAATTATGGCCTACACCAACCTGTATTTACAAAAATGAATTATCTGGTTACTTCCAAAGTCTCAAAGCATGACTCGAAAACCATTAAGCTACTTATACTACATCACATGCTATATATTATGACATATATGAACACTTCTGCAATGAAAAATCACTTGCTCCAATCATCAGGCAAAAGAAACTGATGCGAACAGGACAAGATCAAACCTGAAGATATAGAAACTTGGTTATAGGAATCTTCTTTGAGAGAACGCGTACATCCTGATGAAGAGGCTCATATATGAACTTCCACCTCCGCTCAGGAGACAATGGTTTTAGAACAAGCTTTCCTTGGAACTCATTGACTGGAGCATTATAGAACTGAATCACAATGAGGAGCTCCAAAAATCACAATTTATACATACTCAAGTTGTGATGTGATGGTGCATTAACGCAGCAAGGAATTTGAAAATGTGTATATTCTGATAGAAGAGGCATGCACAACTCAAGAATGCATATTTTTAATCCCAGAGCTTAAAGAAAAAGGCACACCTATCTTTCCAACCATTTACTGTTGGTGTTTCCCATATTGATGCTACAAACAGCAATCAATGCTCACATAGCGGCTGAAATGGGAAAAATTCAAATGCAAAATTGACTCCCACTTTGTTTTCTGAACAAAGAAATTCACTTTCCCCTTGTTTAATGGCCTGCTAAAGTTTAAATTCATATTTGCTTATATTAGGACTAGATTGATACACACAGTAATCTCCAGTCAATTGAGGCCACTGCTAGTCCCCATACCACTGCCAATGCCATAATAGATCAGTCTCCGCGTCTAATGCATTGCAAAAACCCATTATGAATGTTAAATATCTTTTCATCTAAACTAGAAAAAAACAAATGAACTTCCAGAGGAAGACTCTACCCTTTTCTTTTATTGGTAATAAATGGATACTATCTACGTTTCTTAAAAATAGATGTTGGTTAAAATCCAATCAAGCTTTGCAAACTTAACAAATTAGCCCCACATTTATAAATCATAGGAAACCGATCAATATTTAAATAGAATCTCCAAAAGCCCTCTGCTCGCTAACACACAAACACACGCTAAGAAGCAGATACCAAACAAGCAAACAAAATATCAGCAGAACCCAAAAAAGCAAAAGCACAAGAAGTAGAAAAATCAAGAGAGTAGAAACAAAGCATGACACCTCTAAATTGAGCCCAACACGAAGCCCCTCCATTTCCTTTCTGAACTTGAGAAACAGCTCAGATGGCGTAAAGCTCTAAGAAACATACGTGCAACCCTGCATATCAAAGACTCTAAGAATAATACCTTTTTGCTACTCAATTCAATGGCTGAGATAAAACTGAACACAAACATGAATACAAGAACCCAACATTTTTTTCCCTTGAAACCAATGAAATTATTAAGCGTAT
>CAODLS012497158.1:0-11281 GCA_948243855.1 Flueggea neowawraea | reverse complement strand
GCGCATAGTGCAAGGGTTAACACACGTAGAAGACAGTCTGGTAAGATTGCATATTCTAAAGTTCAAAGCAATGCACATAGAAATATGAAGAATGAATCTTACTACGCGTGTAGACAGTTGAACAAAGCACATAGAGATGGTGCAATGGGCGTAGAGGTAAATTTATTCAACGCAGTGACCACTGGAGTTCTGGCAATGCACGTAAACTTATGATCAACACACGTAGAACGCAAATGGATGAAGACACTACCCTCATAGATAGTGGCTACACACGTAAAAGGCTGTGACGTCATTTAAAGACATAATTTTGTATTATCTCATAACAGCTACTTTGAGACTTTCAACAACTATATTCTTGCAAGTGGCCATAAAAAGACTTTCCAAATCAAAAGAGAAATAAGAGAGTCATTTGTTATACTTTGCTACTCTACTTTTCTCTCTTCTCTACATTTATACCCATTTGAGTTGTTTTACTTGCAATCACACTTGGGTTTGGGTTGAGCTTTAAATATGTGTTTGAGAACACATTTTGTAATAATCAAAGTATTTGATTGAATGTTGAATAGGCTTCCTGTTTAAGCCTTAGAAAAACAAGTGGGGTTAGGTTTTCCTTGTTTTGTTTCCCTGAAAAAATAAGAGGGTGTATGTTTCCTAGTTTGTTTCTTGCAAAAACTAGAGTTGTATCAGTTTCTTTGTTGAGCCTGCAAAAATAAGGGGTGACAGTTTTCTTGTTGAGCTCGAAAAAACAACGGATGACGGTTTTCTTGTTGAGCCTACAAAAATAAGGTGTAACGGTTTCCTTCCACCGGAAGTGAGGAGATAGTGGATTGAAATTCTCTAGGGGTTCTAGATGAGTGGGCGTAGGTCAAGGAGAACCGAACCACTATAAGACGAATTTGTTTTCTCTTTCATCAACTCATTTACTTTGCTTTGCATTGCATTGTGTTTAGATTGTGTGTGGATTGAAGTTTTGCTTTTGAGTTGGTTCCGCATTGATATTTTGTTTTGTGCTCAAAAGATTTTGTAGAAGCTTTGTTATTTATTTTGTTTTGCAAAAGATTTTCAACAAAATTTTAGACTTGGTCAAAATTTAATTCATGCCCTCTTAGATAGCCATACTTGAGACCAACAACGAAGAGATGAAACAGAGAGAGGAGAGAGACTAGTTTTGTCCCATATCTGGTGGTCGTCGCGACAGAGAGACGAAACAGAGAGAGGGACACAAAAGACGAGGACGGAGAGACAAAACAGAGAGGAGAGAGAGAGCAGGACGCAAACGTGAGGAAGAAAGATGAGAGAGAGAGAGAGAGCAAAAGGAAGAGACTAAGAGCAGAGGGAAGAAAGCAGGTAGAGAGAGAGCATGGAAGAGACCGAGAGAGAGCAAAGAGCGAGAGAGTGATGAGAGAAAAGAAAAGTGAAAATAATTAAGTTCATTATCAAACACAAATAAAATTTCACAAATTCAATACGCAAAATATGAACAAATAGGCAATTATCAAAAAGCAAACAAAAGTGGGAGATTGTATGTATATTTTCAACAGAACTGCTACTACTACTGCAAAAAAGCAAGAGAAAGCAAAGAAAGAAAAGCTAGCTCTTTGTCTCTCTCATGTGTTCATAGAAGAGAGAACAAATACATGTAAGGAAAAGAAAAAAAAAGGGTGAAAAAGGTAAAGTAGTAAACAAAATCAAGAAAAGTAGGGAAATGGGCTGGGAATCTTTCTTCGTCTTTCCCTGTGCAGACGATCCCACACTTGCCACCTCTCTTCCTCCTTCCTACTCCACCTTTTCGTGCGCTTTTTTTTCCTTTTCCTTTTTTTTAATAAAAATTCTTCATTGCCTTTGTTTGGTATTATTTTTAAAGTTACTCCTGTTGCAAAATTACCTTTCTCGCTATGTGGAAAAAGCACTAGAGTATAGCATCGATTTTCTAGATTTCAATTCTTAAACTCTCAATTTTCCTGGCCATTAGAGCGCAAGTCCATTTTTGCGGAAGTACGTAATTATGTCTTATTCAATGCAGTGAATTCGACAACTGTTTTCTGCTTAACTATACTCAAGAGTAGTTATTTAATTTTATGAAAATCGTTACCTAGATACTATGTTATCAAATCGTTTAAAAAATGTTTAAATATTCTCAACATGAATTAGAAGGGAAATTTTGCTAACAAAAGCAAAAAAATTTATGCAAACAAATCTAAAGTCTTATCACTTCATTGCTGTAACATTTTCAACACTGTTTTGCCCAAATCGCAAGTATTTTTATCTATTTTGATGGTCTGAGATTTTTTTTTGTTCAACCACTCGGTACCTGAAATTTCGTAAGATCCAACTAATTTAGATTCGACTCAAGTATGACTCCAAAGGACAATAAAGGTCTTTCTCAAAAACAGTCTGAGATTTCTTTTGATAAGTGACAGTATGAGATTACATGAAAAAAAATATATATTTGCCAATCAAACCTCCTCACCCCTTTTGCATATATGTGTAGTGGAAATCGAATTCGAAAATTTCTCCCACAAACTTACATTGTGTTGTCAACAGAGATATAACTTGTAAATAGCATTTTTATTTCTTTAATTGTTTACCTTATGTGATGACAAATATAATAATATTACTAGCATGAGACATGTGCGATGTGGCGAAAAATTTTAAGCGATTAAATTATTTTATTAATTAAAATAAGTTTTTTGGCAGTTTATTTAATTTGAAAATAAAAATATATCTTGCCATATTTTATTTAAATAATAAAAATATAAATATTTCATTAACAAAAAATTTATACATTTTTCATATTGTGATTATAAATTTAAAAAATATATATATTATATAATAATATTATTTAAAAAATTAAGTAAATATCGAAGGGATGCACTTTCGTATTGAATAGCACAAATAAATAAATAAATATTTATGGTGTTTAACCTTAAACCGCATCAGAGCACTTTTATCATTGCTGATAATTTAAAAAACTGAAACCAAAACAGTATTTGTCTTTACTCTGTCTCTATATCACAAGCAAGACATATACGCACAAAAGTGAGATTTTCTGGCATCAACCTATAAAAATTCCTCTATGGGCCTGTCGTGCGGAAAGGTCGATCTTGTAAGTCACTAAACCCTCTTTTCCTATCACTTTTATCAGTAAATGGGAAGAAGATTTGTGTCTTTTTCAGAGTCTATTTTCATTATATTGACGTCAGGTTGGTGCTTTAATTATGTTTTATAGGATAATGATAAAGAGAGAAGCAATGGAGTTGTTGGGCTCATAGAGAAGAGGAGATAGTGCAGTGAAAAGAATAGTGATCATATAATGGAAATCTACCACCATAATCATCATCATCATGATGCAGTGGAATTTGATTTTCAGTTTTGGCCAATAGAGCATCCAGTGGAGCCACAAGATGAAGATAGACCTGTCAAATGCCCCATTCCGAACTCTTCTGTTATCAATGTACGTAATGGTTTTGTTCTCTCCTCTCTTTAACATGTTCATCTTCATATAGTTAAACTAATTGCTCTATACACTTCTGTTAAAACTCAGTAACATAACAAGAACGGATCGATTTAACATGTTTATACTAGAAACTTCAATGATTTCAAACTATTTTGTTTATAACTTATTAGTACTTGAGTGATTCTAACACTAATAAATTATAAAATTTTATTTTAGTGGGAATAAATAAAATAACTTATCAGTCCAACTCGTATATGAACTAGTATCATTTGCTTGTTCAAGTGAAACTATTTTTCTGAAATCTAAATGCTTTGAATTGATTTATTCAAATGGACTAAATTGTTAAGTTCAGTAGTTTTTATTTTTTTCTTCTCTTGAATAGTTTGATTTTTGAACTGTGCCCTACCAAGTTGAACAAAATTAATTGTTTTCCGAAAACAAATGCAGAGTTAAATTTCTGCAAAACAGAGACTAATTCAAAGCGTCAATCCTCTGTTTCAAATTAAAGTACTAGTTTTCACTCTTCTTTTCTCAACGGCATTTTCTTTTCATGATAGGAATTTACTGTATCCAGTCTATTTCTGGCGTATTCACTAAAATACAAGACAAAATCATGTCTTCTGATCTTTTTTGTTTCCTCCGACAAGTCAGCTGAATACAAGCACAGCTGAATAAATAAAATAATCATATTATAGGAGTTTTGATCTGATCTGATCTGATTCTTCAAGTTTCTGTTGCTATTCTGAAGATAGATTCTGCCATTTTAGTCTACTAACTTGCTTTATTTTGTACTTCACCAGACTTCTATTTCAAAAGAATAGGCTGATTAGTTTCATTTAGTATATATAACACCATTAGCATCAGATTACTAAGCAAAATAAAACAGCAAAATGCAGGTTATAATCAACAATCTACAAGCTCCCTATGCATCGTCATTCTATATTCTCTATTGTTTTTTTTAAAACCAAGTGAAGACGGGACTTTAAGACTGAAAAAAACACATAATCATGGGCCAATACGAATCACTTTTTTTTTCACTAGCTATAATCAAAATTGTAAGAAATTCCTATTAAGTTTGTGTGACAATTTGTCTCATTGTTATGTGTGCGTACATTAATAAAAAATATATTATAATTCAAAATGCTTTATGTTAATGACATTTCTCGAGTACATTTCAATATATAAGTACTGTATTGGGGTGGTTCTGTATTCCCCAAACAATTATAGCATTGATTGCATTCAACATATTTTTTTTTTTCTTAAAATTTATGCCATTGTTTTTATTTTATTTTTCAACAAGCAATATTTTGCTACCACCGGTGGTGTTTATTTTTTGTTAGATTAAATAGAAATAAACTTACTAATTAATAAATCGTACGGTGAAGAAATTGAAAAAGTGTTAGGTTTTCTTAAAATATAATATATAAATAGCAATTTTCTTTTTTATTTGCCAAACAATTTCTTTTTACACCAATGTACTTATAGCACATTGGTTAACTCTATTACCAAGATTGCAGATTCAAATATCAGTGGGAGTAAATAAAATAATTTGTCAAAAAAAAAGTCTCCTTCTTATGTCATTTTATTTTCTTTCGCCGTGAATCATTTTTTTTTACTTTTTATTACTAAAAATGACTTTAATACCAACAACTCTTGTGACTATTTAAATTAGGAGATGCATTTTTTTTTTCATTAGAAGTGTGGTCTTTATAACATATTTCATGAATCATGAACAGTACAAAACGAGTTTGTTTTGACATTAAATATTTCTTTTGTTTTCTTTTAAGGATGGAGGAATGTACCAGGAAAAATACGTTGAAAGCTTGAGGAAAAGAGCAGAGGTACCAGAAGGAGCACTAAAAAACGAGGGCATTAATGTTATTATGGGTGGAAAGCCACTGGTTGGAGCAGTGCGTAAAAGACACCATATGCTTACCCATGGAGATCGCCAAGTATTACCTTCAACCAGAATGAGCCCTCGTCGTCCTTCTATATCAAACCAAAACAATGTCACCATCTTTCAAACGCTTCAAGACTTCGACAAGTTCCAATACTAAATGGGTATATATATATATAACATAAATTTGAAGCTCCAATTTTCTCATTTCATTTTCATGATGGATAGATGAGATTATTGTTGAGCGAGAATCCTAGTTATCTAGGATCTTCTTTTTGTTATATTGTACTTGCAATTTGGAACGAGTGTGTAAAATATCTTTCCAATTTAATTGACGATCCTTCATCTATATTTGACTCCACTACATGGTTTATTTTTATTATACATTTTACTTAGTAGCTTGTAATATATATTTCAAAAAAATTAATATGGCAGTGCCCAAAATTTGATCTAACCAACAAGTCAATTCCTCTTGGTTGAAATTATGTTTAGTTTTTGAAATGAATCACGAGAGTTTCATTAATCTTCAGAATTATCCACAGATCAGATATAACGAAGTTAGGAGGGTATTCATCCCAATGGTTGGATTAGACAAAGAACCTATCACTCTTGCAAGATATTAAAAAACACAATTCGCTGATTTTTTGACATATATAATAGAATAAGCATCATTTAATAAACTACAAATAGATATGTTTCCCATTGTTTTCTATTTTGATTAGAAAGTCGCGAAGAACAATGCCGCCTTTTGGTGAGTATGGGAAGAAAGTGCACGAGCGTGCCAAGGAATTAAGGTGTTCTTAAACCGAAAATAATATTTGAAAATGCGCTTTGAAAATATAACTTCTAATCAAATGATTTTTTGGGTCTTTTGTCTCTTTAAGAACAATAAACAAAAATACAATGATGAAGTGATGCAAGATGGGGAGTTTTATTGAATTTAAATATTGAATACAATAAAATAACAAGAAATTATGACCAAGGACGTTAGAAAAAAAAATAGCTAAGACACAAAGAGAAAACTAGAGGAGACAAGCTAAAATTAACCCATGGGGAGTGTTGTGATGTTGAGAGAGAGGGATGTGTTTCAACGTGAATTTGCATCCATTTTGTAGTGTATGGGTTACTTGCCCACCAAGAGTCAACCTTCTTTGATTTGTAGTTGTCCCTTGATTGTGGTAATTTGTCACTGGCTCTCTTTTCATTTATCTAAGCAGTAATTGATTTGTCCATGGCTTTCCTTTTCTGTCCCAGGTTTGTGACAATTAAATGTCTTTCTTTCCTTGCTATCCTCGGCTAATTAAAATCAAATGGCTTTCCTTTTCCTGGTTATTTCTAGGCAAGACTTGCCATATGCAACCAATCTTTTCATTCTTGGTCTCCCCTAGGCAGTAATTACAGAATCAACATCCCCCTTCTTTCCTTGTTTGCACCTTTTTAATTCATATTGTGTAGTGAGTTGATATTTGTCCTCTAGCAAAAGGATTACAAAAATCCCATAGTAAACAAGATCTACAATCATTAGTTACAATGCCTAATAGTACTGCCATATGATAGGAGTTTTGAACAGGGGCTGACCCCACCGACAGTGGGGTACCCCTATAGCAACTCCTTCGAAACAGAGACAGACAACACCAGAGAAGAGAAGACGAAGGCGTTTTCTTTAATTTTAAACCAGGAAAAAATAACGTTGTTCGTCCTTCTTTTAAAAAAAAAATAATGTCTTCAGCGAACAACAAAAAAATTAAAACATCTCCAGAGACTGTCCTGGAACAACAACCCCTTTCACTCTATTTCTCACTCTCGTCTCTTCCTAAGCAAAATCGCATAGCAGGTTAGATCAACTCACCATTGCCATTCACCGCCTTCTTCTCGCCGTCTGACGTCGCCTACCTTCCGGTAAGTCGAAGTCCTTCAACTATTGCTTCCTTTTCTTTTGAAATCAACTAATTTAGGGGTTTTTTTATTGTTAGGTCTAGATTCAATCTAATTGGCATTTCCTTATTTTTTGGAAAAAGAAAGAACAATGCTGCCTTTTTCTTTTTCCAGCTTGCAAGGAAATTTTTCAATTTTCCCAAACCAAAAGCGACTCAATCTAACTTCATCTCAAATGATTGTAAAACAAGGAAGGGACTTAACTTGTTAATGGTTCATTGCTCCTTGGTAAAAAATTTGCAGAACACAATGACGAAGAGAATTTTATTAAAGAATAAAAATCAATTACAAGGCTGGAAAGAAAGAAAATATCAAGAGGGTTCAAAAAAGAGAATGCTAAGAGCAAAGAAAATTATTAAAACTTAATGGAAAGAAATAATAAAACACCCTATGGTGTGTAATGTAATGTGAAGGAGTCCCTTAAAATCTACCTGGAATGACACTTTTATAGTTGTTCCTCCGAAAACTTTCATTGATGGCAGAATTTCTCCTTGGTTCCACATTGGTAGAGAGACTCCCACTTGGATTAAACATCAAAATCCTAGTGTCCCCCTTATCTAGATCAACATGATAGTTAATGTGGAGCGTCACTTTTATAGTATTGTTATTAGGTAGTGATTCCCTTATATTTTGGCTCTTCTATCTCTCAGGTTACGTGGTGAGTCTTGAGCTCGGTGGGAGAGTCGGGATATAGAGGAATGTCATTTTCCATTAGATGGATGGTATAAAACAAGTGTATATGTTTGTTCTTCATTTGTTATACAATTGTATACGCCTTTTGGCAATGAAAGTATATTATATTTTCAAATATAATGATGATATACAACGTTTGCTTCAATTACATTCACAGCGTTACAGCTTTTTGGGTATGCTTAGAAGCATACATTGCATGCATTGGGAGTGAAAAAATTGTTCAGTAGCATGGAAAGGTCAATTCACACGAAGTGACCAAGAGGTACCTACAATTATGTTAGAAGCAGCTGCTTCTACAAATTTGTGGATATGACAGGCATTCTTTGGAATTGTTGGCTCTAATAATAACATAAATGTTTTAAACCAATAGCCATTATTCAATGATATGCTACACGTTTTTGCTACAGATGTTCATTTCTTCATTAATGGCACAACATATTCAAAGGGATACTATCTTGCTAATAGAATATATCCCAAGTGGTCGACTTTCATCAAAAGTTTTTCTTATCTAGAAGATACAAAAAGAGTTAAGTTCAAGCAAATGCAAGAAGCTGTGAGAAAGGACGTCAAATGAGTCTTTGGTGTGGTACAATCACGATGGGCACTTGTACGTGGACCCGCTCGCTTTTGGTACAAAACGAATTTAAAAGATATCATGTACACATATATCATATTTCATAATATGATTGTCAAGAATGAGAGGTAAACAATCACCAATTTGGCCGATGATGTCGAGGAAGTTACAGTTCCTATTACCCAAAGATGGAGTCAAAATTTTCAAGAATACATGCAAAGGAATGTGAAACTACGTGATCGAGACATGCATCATCGTCTTTGATAAGACTTGATAAAGAATATTTGGAACCGTTTCGGAGAGACTCATGATGCAAATTAGTGTATTTTTAATACTATTTTATATACTTTTATTATTATGCATAACATATTTGTAATTGTTCAATTTCTATGTAGTAAGTTTTAATTATTTGAGTGAAATATTATTAGTCTATTTTTAAATAAATTATATTTTAGGGTAAATAAATTATGCTATTGTTTATAAAATATATAATTTCTCACTAATTAAAATATTAAAATATTTGTGTGAAAAAATGTATTTTATGTAGTATATATTGTAAAAAAAATTAAATAAAAAGTAGAGTAATAGTAAATTATATAATAGAGCCTAATGATAGTCTAAACCATTAAAGATAAATAGTTTAATGAAAAAAATTTAATAAAATACTAATATGATAATGATTTGGACCCAAAATAGCCATACCATTAAAAATCCCCCAATAACATTTTTAAAAGATCATATATTCCTACATACAACCCCTAATCAGCTTTAGCCCCCTACCCCAGCAAAAAAAAGGAAAAAAAAATCAGACCTCCATTACTCAAGCAATATGGATAGATAGATGACTTTTGAACTATCCTTACTTGATACTAATTATAATTAATGAAGCAATTTAATGTTATTAGTTAATTAAAATACGAGTAAACACCAAAAAATTAGGAAAAACATCTAAATTCATCTAATTAAGCCACTTCAATGACCTTCTATATAACGTCTTGTTACAATTACATATTAGACTAGTTTGAATGCCCACGCATTACGCAAACTTAATTTTGAGTTTGAAATTTTTTAAATTTTAATTTTTTAATTGATATGATCCTAAAAAAATAAATGTGGTGGTTATAATAAGGATAAATCAAACAAATTTGGATTTTATTCACAAGATCATTTATATACTTCATAAGAAAAATATAAAGGGTGAGTGCTTGTATAAATACTTGATTATAATTTAGACAAATCAAAAGACCAATGCAACACCAAAACATTAAAAGATCATATATATGTCAATCAAATAACGGTTCTCATAAAATCCTCGCAAGCAAAGAAATATCATTTCTCAACAATAAAAGCATACACATAGGCAATTTTTCAACTTATTTGTTGTCCAAAACACTATGTAATATCCCTCTCATTCCGATCAATTCTCTGTAACGTTCCGACAAATTTCAACAATGTCCTTGGTGGAACGTCATTTGATTTCGAATGATTCTATTTTAATCCAAAAATTTGAACCTCAAATGATTGAGGTGATGTTTGAATGTTTAGAGATGTTTGAGGATGTTTTAAGAGTGTTATCTATGAAAGTTTAGGTATGGTTAAGTCTCGGGAGTGATGGGATTTGTGATTTGAAGTTAAGAACACATTTGAGATGTGATTTTGCGAGCGTAGAGCTTACTAGAAGTCATCTAAGTGCATAGCAAGAGTGTCTACTCACGTTGTGTGTGATTCAGGGCGATTTGGGGGAAGTGTAAGTCGTCTATGTGCGCTGTAGGAGGAGTCGCACACGTAGATCATGATCTGGGAATGACACGTGAGGTGTTCATGCCAAATACGTACGTTGTGAAGGGCAAAACACACGTAGATTTGGAATAACGTACGTTGTGTTCGTGTAACGTACGTTGATCATGGATCCTAGAAATACGAAATTTTTGGATTAAAATTTGACTCCGTCTACGTGCACAGCATGAGGTGCAACGTATGTAGAAGAGTCACAACATACGTTGTGTTGAGGTACAACGTACGTTGGCTTTGTATTTCAGCAAAACGTTGCGCTTCGATCCGTCTGCCTTTATAAGTACCCAAAACCCGACTCTTTCTTCATTTCGTCTCATTTTTACTCCAAATCACTCTCAAGTCTTCTGATAACCTCTCCCATTATCTCTCATTCATTCCTTAACGTCTCTAGAGGTAAGATCGCACATCTAATCTCTTCTTTTCGTCCGTTTCATGTTTCTAATCTATGAATCTCGTTTGGCTCCGAATTGATGTAGGGTTTTCAGATCTGAGTGATTCGGTTGAGATGAATGTTGATGGTTGTTAGATGATGATTGTTTGAGGTAAGATCGTTCTTCCTTTCCTTTTATTTCATCATTTTCATGCATCAATCTCGAAATCCCTCTTTGGACGAATTTCCTTCTAGGGTTCGGATTTGATGTTTCTGTTGGAGAGATTGTTAGATATTGATGGTTTATGGTTGTTTGAGGTTAGATTAATATGAATCAAGCTTTGAATCAAGAGATTTGATGAGTTATTGAATGGGCTAGGATTTGATTCTGGTTTGTCTAGATCTTTAATGATTTAGAGTTTTTTTTTTTTGAGAAATCAATTATAGATTTGAGTTCCTAAGGTTAATTATGACCAGTATAGGTGCTTGAAACTAATTTCTATTTGTTGAATTGAGAAATGAAATTTTGGGGTAATTTTTCCATAGAGACGAAACTTGAGA